>JAYRBW010067252.1:0-28098 GCA_036023295.1 Invenusta paracnida | reverse complement strand
ACGTCCCAGAGGGGGATAGTCCGTTCCTGACGGTTCGGGGTTCTTTTAGAATTGTGCGAATAAGACAGACAGACAGGGCTTTAAACATGTCTTTGATAATTGAAAGTGTAGCCTTCTATTCGTTGGAGCAGCGATGTTTTTACTATTTGAAAAATCAATTGTAATTTATTATAGGTTATACACTATTCTTAGTCGACTGATTGTTTAAGTGATATTCGTAGACATCGATTTGGGGAAATCTGTGGTTTCGTATGACTCACTATATTCATAGCATAAATCCTTTTAGTTCTCATTTTGTGTCTTTATTATTATTTTTTATTATTACGACAGACGAAAGATCGATAATTATGAACATACATAGCTTTATTATGCAGGCTATTTATCAATGCTACTCTTTTGTCGTATATAATAATATTATCGAAAATTTTAATTATGACAAAAAGTGACATAAAAAACAGGAATGTCTTTATTTTGGAGGAAAAAATTCTGAACAATTTATTTTTAATATTCTCACTATCGATTTCACTATATATTTATTTTAGAGATGTGTTATAAATATGATATATGACTAAAATCATGTAATTATATTTTAATCTCTTCTTTTTTTAGCGTATCCACATCTCTGGTGTTCGAGACTATTCCACAAATCCCAGGAGTTAGCTGGCACCATCTACTACAGTTTACTCATCCCCTTCCTTTCTCTCGTCCGACCTGAAATGCATGATTCAGGCATCCCATCAATCTCAAATTGACTCTATCAACCCTTGCCTCTTCGTCTTTCCATTTTTAGATTTATCCCATTATTATGAAATCTTTTTGAATGATACTCACAGATTTACGGAATTGTTTTATTGTTGTTGCGTTTTTTCAATGCAATTTTGTATATAATCATCTACATGAGACCTTGTGTAAATATTAATGCATACTCTTTTCTCCAGATATGTTTGTAATTTTTAATAGTATTAAAATGAATTGAAAATATATTGCCATGAATATTCGAATTATTTAAATATTCACATATGATATGCATTTGCTACTTGTAATTTTACTAGTAGTATAATAATTTTCAGTTGTATTTTTATTCATGTAATATTATTCATAAGCTTTCTTACATGTTTCTTTGGTTTTATTTATCTTCAAAATAAAAACTGCTAAAATATCAATAATTTGTTATCATATAAATTAATTTTGTCTAATGTCATTTTGCAACTGTTTTTCTGAAGTGCGCCATTTTATATGATTTGTGTACATGTAAATATGCTAAAATGTTTTGTTTTTCGTTTTTGTTTCATTACTTTAACCACAGTTGGTTCCTGAAATGATTAGTTAAATATGTTATACCATATATATGCTTTTGTGTGAGATTTTTTGAAACTGTACATATTTTATGTATCATATTGTTATCAATTATGTGTACGTGCTACATAATTTGAAATTCTGAGAGACGCTATTTTTCAAAAAATGTTTTTTTTATTAAATGCATGCATCAGTAAGAATTTCGGATTTTCCAAATTTATGTTACTATCTTTTCGAATGTTCATGATAGAATATTCTCATTGATATATACCTATATTAACTATAGAGAGATGATTAGATATGTTTATATATATATATATATGACATATGTATGGGATGATCTATTAAATAAATTGGCTATTTTAAATATCACCGTCCTTTATCTGTTGTTACGATTTGTGAATTTATCCTATTATACCGCTAAATTTTCAATTTAATGCCGATTTTAATCGTGCTGGGTATCGATTTTTATAGGCTTCACGTTGAGTTACCTAAAATGCTTTATTGTATTCTGAAAAAAATAATCAATAGTAAAAATATTAAACAAATTTTTCATTTAGTAAAATGTGTTTTAATAATTTAAGGCAAGTAAGCTTCATAGATATTGTCAGTTAGAAGCTCAAATTGCTTCTCTAGAATTAATTTTAATCGATACGCTGTGATAAAATAGTAAGTGATAACATTTAGAATAATATACATAATTTAGAGAGGTAACTATAACAGCGGGACTAGTTGTTTAGTTTGTTTATCCACTACAACTTGAACATTATGCAGTCGTATTTAAATGTGATCTTTTAAGATATATTAGCAATAAATTGGTGGCATGTTGCTATTGCTGCTGAAAAGACTCAACAAGGTTGAGACAGCTCGCTGTCCGCTCTCCCCGAACCTACTACTAGTGATTTACAATAGTAGTATAGAACCATACTTTTATATGCTTTTGTCTAAAATAAATTGTGTGTACCGATATGTAAGAAAATATTAAATAACCATTTTATATAAAGTTTTATCTATACTTTTAATCCAAATATTTTCTTGTATAAGAAATGTTTAATAACATGGTGTGTTTATATTTCATATCTTAATAATTGACATTCCTTTTGATATATACAATTCTATCAAGTGAAGATTAGTTGCCAATTTTATTATAGTTCTGCTTCTGAATTTAATTTAAATATTCTAAACAAACTCTTACCAAATTAAATGAATAAATATCCATGATTTTAAAAATTGATATACTTTAATCTTAATGTTTATACAGGATCATTTGGATGCGACAATATCTAAATAATAACATATTTCTAGTTTCAGTATTCAATGTACTTAAAAACAAATACTTATTCAAAGTATTTAAAATAAATATACAAATATTGTCATAAAATTAGTTTAACTTTTCGTGACCTATAGTCCTCATAGAACAATAATAGCAACATTTGGGATAATTTTATTCCTAACCATTTTCTTGCAATTTCATGTGAACCAGATTATACTTGCTTCCACTTTAGCATTTGAACCAAAAATCAATCATCGTTACGAAGTGTAAATTCTCGACGAATAAAATACTACGTGCTTGGCATAAACAATAAATCAATAATACTAGAATCAATAAAATCTTCAGAGCAATACATTTTCAAACATATAATATATATATAGTATCTATAATGTTTGCAAATTGATGAGGATTTTTTTTGTAACAAATAAGATTTTGACATGACAGAATATATTATTATTCTATTTTTATTGACTATATGCAGCTTGTTAAGCTGGTTTGAACCAGTTTATTAATACGGGGCATTTAGTAATTAGTTGACAACATTTCAGATCAATCAGATGATGACAAATTAGAAAGTTTATATCACAATTTGTCCAAGGAGTTAAATAAAAAACCCATAAACTATGAAATATTCACACATATTTTAAATGAAAGGACAAACTGGTAGCAATTAAATTCCCTATTTCATAATTGCGACAATATCGTATCGATCTTTTACATTGTATGACAGTACATAATTTCAGACCTAAATTGTTTAAATGCTTGTTTTATTTGTTCAAAATGTCTATATTATTTAACATATATCTCTAAATGGTTCACGATTGTTTATATCAAACTTATTAAATAATTAATATTGTAACATAAATATATATATATACATACTTACACAAGAATGAGTATTATATTTTCAGATCCTATAACTTCAATATACATCAATTCTTCTGTTATACCAACTTTTTAATTATAAGATATATACAAATTCATTTGTCCAAATTAATCTGAAAGAAATTAATTGTTCATTAACGTTGTTATAGAAAATAATTAAGCGTATAATTAAAAACAAATTTAGTCATTTTATAACTAAATATTACAAACTTGTTTTTGTCCATTATATGAATATTTGAGAGAATAAAGATCAGAAAATATCTTTTAGGAGGGATAAAAACAATTTATGACTCATAAAATTATGTTGAAGATCCCTTTTGGGAATAATACACAGGAAAAGGTCCTGTTTCTCAAACTCCAATTTATGCTGAAGAGCTTGAGAATGGTTGAAACTCAACCAGATAGAGAGAGAGAGAAAGAAGGAATACTTCGAGAGAAAACAGTAATATTTAACTTTATGTTTTAAACCCTGGACGCATGCCACCACACATTTTACATTGTGCCCAATCACAAAACCTACGATCTATACACGGGACGGAGCATTAAAATGGGGGAGAGAGGAAAAAATGAGGAAAGATGGAATTAACCGCGGTTTCTCGCTCGGACATCCACATTTAGATAGAGAAAATGGGTTAAGAATTGGATCTTTCTGAAGAAGTCATGAATCAGAAGAGGTTGAAATATCCTCAATATAGCCAGGAATAATGTGTATTCTCTCCTAGTTATAATACAGGGTTGTTTATAGGAGCACTCGAGAGAGGGTTGTCCTATCTATATTACGGTATGCATAGTAGTCTCGCTCAGCTTGTGTTCCTAACGCGATAAGAAATAGGAACGAATTTGAATGGCGATTTAATCCGGGCGTAGATCGGATACTTGGATGGATTCCCTTCAGGAACAGACACAGACGAAATAAGTGTATACGACGTACGATTTCATTGAGGAATATAGCGGAGGGAGGGAGGGAGTAAGGGAGGAATTCCATCATGGCATATTTAGTTCTCATCCCGAGGCACGCACAAAAGTGGTGTATATTATATTATACAGCTGAATACACCGAAATTGATATCGAAATTGGGAAGGAATTATCCCAGAATATTGGGAGATGGTGTATCTATAATACCAAGTAGCAAGGAGGATTCTCCGTACCTACAGGGGAACACTTGTAGTCTTTGGCTGGCATAGAAGAGGGTATTCTAGAGACCCGTACCTATACAGGGGAACACTTGTAGTCTTTGGCTGGCATAGAAGAAGGTATTCTAGAGACCCGTACCTAGGTGGCATAGCCTTATAGCTCCTCAGTCCAATACTTCAGAAGGTATCTACTTGCCTGTTATTGATCTATGTAGAGAGGGGTAGTGTGTGCCCCATCCTCCCCCTTCTGCAGTCTTGTCATTCTGTAAATTATGTTGTGCTATAAAATCAAGTGTTTTTACTGTAATGTATAGGTCACCTTTGCTGCCTTAGAATCAAAATAATAAATGAGATTTGACAGGTATACTAATTAATTAGATTGATTGAACTAAAAGACGTTTAAAGGAATATTCCAAAAGGATTCCTTCCATATAATTTGTTAAAATGCAGTAAATAGTTGTGCTGAAATCACAATTGCTTCAGTTTATAAAAATGTGTATAATTAATAGGCATCTTCTTTTAAAGTTCAAACATACATATAGTAACTTTAAATTGAAACAAATCACACAATTTTCTTAATATTCGTATATCCATCGAATGCAATTATGTATATTGTTACACATTTAATGACATAAAACATCAAGGTAATTTAGTTCCATAACACTATGCACAATGCATTGCCTAAAATGTCGGTATCGTATACTTTGAGGCTAATGACAATGTAAAAAAAAGTACAGAAACTAAATTTATGCCAACACAAAATATTTATCTTAATATTTAATGACATATATACAGTCTTTGATATCATCGCATATAGCATAACATATATCGACAGTATATTACACATACTTACTCACATTTACTATATAATCATCAAGTTTTATTGATTAATTCTATACCTATACAGGTATTTCATGTAATTTCGGAATATACGAGTCTTCTTTTACCAATACCTAATCATTTTTTATATACTGAATATAAATAATATTTCTAAGATATATGTATATAGATTAAGTGCAGTTATTTTTAATTCGTGTACATATGTATTTTTAATTTTAGTGATAATAAAGATCACGGTAAAAGTATAAGTGACTATATATAATTATATAGGCTTCCAAACGGTGCATTTAGTGAAGTGTTAAAACCATTAATATTTCATTATTTATTGATACTGTGATGTGTTATATAGTTAAATATCAAATATATGGTTAAAACAGCGAGAATTCTTTTTCACGCTCATACACAATCTTCTAATCGGGTTTGACTCCCAATTAGGGAACGCAAGATATAACCTAGCGAAACACATAATATATAAATAGTAACATTATATAACTAAAAATGTCATCAATAAATTATTGTCTATCCTTCGATTTCTTAGACTCACTGACCCTTGCTCAAATAAATACATTTACTGATACAACCGTTCCCCCAAGTTGTAAAGCGGCTGAAATAGACCAATTTTTCACAGCTATATAATTGAAAGACGTTATAATATTAACAGCTTTTTTTGTTTTTCAAATTAACTAAAATACGTAAATAAATGTAATTCATTTTTACAGTAAATAATAAAACAGGTATGTTTGACACATATTCTAGTGTAACATTTACTATTTATATACATTGATAATAATATTGTATGGAGTATTATAACAGATAATAATTTGATGTTCTGTCAATCATTATATAGGTATGTATTTAAATAATTTGATCATCTTGTTTGTTATTAATTTGTTTCCGATAACTATGTAATATAGGTATATAGTCATAGAGTAATCATTAATAAGCTTGGTCACTAACAAATACATTGATTTTGTGTTATAGTGCACTATTTCTGTAATGGAGAGAGAGCCATTGTGCGTTGTCAGCATAATGCTCAAATTGTGAACTGCAAAATGGTTTTGAAATAGTCAAAATGCACATAAAATAATAATTTTATATTATATATGGATAATAAGGTGTCTGTAAAAAAAGTAGTATATAACACTTTTTACACAACTTCAATAATAAAATTTATGAAATTGTTACATATATATTTAAAGATAGAACAGTAAATAAATCACGACACTTTCATTAAAAGTAACGCATAGTCACAGTTTTGCTTTTGGGGGCATTCTTACTCAATGAGTGTATTTATTTTTTGGTGTGTTGGAGTAAATATCTGTAAATAAGAGTGAGTGTCTATTTGATAAATTTATGATTTTATCAGAATAATTAAATAAAATGTTGTAACCAATGTAAATTTGTTTCCAATACGCGTCCAAAATATGTCTATGTGTCTTCTTCTTATTCTTCTATATTGTATGATTATCGTTTTTAACAGACAATCTACTATTTTTTGTTTGGGTAAGTATATTTAATCATTACAGTAATATAGATTAGCTAATCCTATGCTATCCTTTGAGAACTGCAATCATTCCTTTGACTGATGTAGCCCGATATAATAATTTCCCTTATAGTCATTCTAATTCCAACGACTTCATTTCTTCAATTTGACTTTCTTCCAAATCTTTTGCAAACTTTTATAACACTCCTGAACAACACAATATACTATTTACAATTGAGGCATCTCAATTGTAAATAGCTTTATTTCAAACAAAGACATAATCAGAATTCAGACATTTAGACAATCCGATAATCAGACATTCAGCCATTTATATGCACAGTATTTCATATACACAAAGAATGAGTAACATTATACATAACTCATTACGTAAAATATATTATGTACAATATGTTATGCAATGTATAGTATACAATACCATGTCAATAAAAGGAATTAGAAAACAACAAATTACAAATTCGTTATTATATACCCGTTTTAGTGTTATAACTGTAAGTCAATGATTTACCAATGTTTCTACTACATTTTCAATATCAATGTAAGGTTTTCATTTATTGCACAGCACATATTATTATGTTTAACAAATAAATTACAATGATAGTAAATATATAACTGCTAACTTAAACAGTTTGTGTATGTAGTAACAATAAACATAAAAGTTAAATAACGCAAATTTGACTAGTTTAGGTATTAAAATTACAATTGAACGCGAACAATTCGTTTATAATAAATATCAGGACATGATGAACTTTTAGGAAAACTTTTCGTAACTTTCTTGGTATATAAATAAATCTAAACAAATGTATAAGAAATTTCATGCTATAATATAGTTTCTCACAAAGTTAGTTTATTTTGTGAAAATAAAAGAAATCAGAACGTACACAATATAGAGCAATATATACTCCCCAATTTCGTATATATACTAAAGTCTTTCCTTGACATTTTCTTAATCGCCTAATAATGGCAATATAAATCTTCAGTATGTTTATAACTGCCTTTATATTTTAATGTCACATATTAAATTATATATTTTAACAATCATAATGGTATACATATATAGTATAGAGTGACTTAATTTTTTTTTCAAAGGCTTTTATCTTTATATTATAAGTTTGTGCAAAAACTTTTGTCTAAAATAATACATAACGCGCGTGTTATGTTTATCAAAAAGCACGATATTTATACACAAACGCTTACCTCTAATCTTTATATCAAAGTAATTATTACCTATATAGTATTATGTTAGTATGAGTATGATTGTTTGTGTATGCATGTAATACATAGTCATGTGAGGATAAAACACCAAATAAACTGGAAGATTGGGTGAATATAATATAATATAGTGTGAGTGTTTTGTTTTAATTTGAGAGAAAATAAGAAAGAAAATGTTGTCAAAAGACAGCTGAAGCGCATCCGACTTTCGTCTATATAAAAGGAATTGAAATTTCTGAATATTACTCACCAATTTGTTTCATCCTTCCGTAAACGTCACCCGACAAAATAATATTGTCTCGAATTATTCTCCCAAAGATTCCTCTTCCTTCTTTGGACAGCTAATAATTATTGTTAGAGCAGTGTTCTAGTTTCCGATGGCATCTATATACTTATAAAAGTGCATCGTCACAAGAAATCGTCTATATTATACTTCATTATTAATGCCTTCATTATGTCTTATAAACTTCTAAGCATATATTTGTATGTATGTATTTAACGTATATAGAGTAAATATTACAGTTTTATTGCATCCCATTAAAACGAAAGTGATGTTTCATCGTCTGACATGTTTTATAAAGATAACTTTGAAAGTTCTTTGTTACAGAAGACGTTTTATAATATAGTTTACTGGTTTTGTTTCGTATATATGAGTATACATATATACAATAAATGTCTTTTATAGTTTATTAACATTAATTTATTTACACTTAAACAAATATTACTTTAAGAAATTCAGATGTATAACTTCACTAATTAAGGTGAATTAACATTTAATTATATTCAAGATAGAATAGACGTATTAATGGAGATATACAGGTAAAAATATAGCTTTTCATAATAGTTGTCATGCGGAAAGATTTAATGGGAAGACTTTTTATGTTATATTTTATAAATATAAATGAAATTATGTTGTTTTACAAAACATCTTTATAATGCTTCAATGTATAAATCACAAATCGTCTTCCAAATTATATATAATTCATGTCTAACTAACTGATGAAATAGGTCAACTTAACATAACAATTTTATTAACTATAATTTAAATTGACTGTGCATGATTATACACGTATTTCGGATAGAAGCAAATCCGTTATTCAAGGTCAATATATTCCAATCATAATAATATATAATTATAAAAGAAATTTTTATGCTTAGTTTTCTTTTATATATACATGTTTTAACATGTTTTAACCTATACTGAATTAATAATTTATATTGAATTTATTAAAACGTGTTAAATTATTAAAAAGATTTATTACCGAATAGTATTGTGTAATTTCATTTATATATGAATTTAACAACTTTATCCTAATTTCTTGGTGTATATTGCAGTGTTATAATTCTTCATGTATATAATACGATCGGATGTCCCATTTATATATCTTGATGACATAGCTGTGTATTTATTTATCAAAAATAGTAATTTTGATCATTTATAGACTCATACAAGAAGATCTAATTGTTGGCTAAACCACAATGATCAAAATAACGTTTCTGCCAAGGAGAATATAATGATATAATAATATATATATGTATATTCTATTATAATGGTATATAATGGTATATAATGGTATATAATGGTATATAATGGTATATAATGGTATATAATGGTATATAATGGTATATATTTAGATATTATCCAAATACGATAAAGTATATGATAAAGTGTTCGGAAAAAAGTGCGTTTTTTATTTTTTATTTTTACAATAAATATATTTATGAATTAAAAATTGTATTCAGTCCATATAACAAGTGAAAAACAAGATAATCTAAGGATAAACACCTTTCGGTAAATCTGTTTGCTCAGCAATGTCTCGTATGGAAATTCTGTTCTATATAATATATAGAACATAATTTATTCAATTTATTCAATTTATTCAATTTATTCATATTATGTTCAATGTTGTCTTGGGTTTTCAGAGTTCGAGGACGCCCAGATCCAATTTGCATCAAAACATCTTCCCGTCCTTCCTCTCTGAATTCTTTGCATAATACTATAGTACCCACCTTTCATGTATAACATCTCTCAATACGTTTGCAAGTATAATTCTATTATTTTCACAGCCTTGTAATTATTTAAAGTTATAAATATCTTAAGAATAAGTTGATCTTTTCAGTAGATATTTTTTTGATTAATTATATTATTAAAATATTAAAATATATTAATATAATTATATATGATACAAAATATACAAAATCTATGAATAGATTTAAATAAATAACAAATTAGAGCTACAAGAGAAATCAATAATACCATAGAACTACAAAAATAAATCAATAACACACTCATATATTGCAAGTATCTACCTACATTTTTTCGGGAGCTTTTAAAAAACGCACTTTTTTTCCGAACACCCCATATATAATATTTAATCAGAATGTTCACTTATATTTTTTAAATAAATAAATAAATATTTCAACTAATTGTATATATGCAATAAGAGTTTATCCTTATTGAAAGTATTAATTAAATATATCATCAATGAATTCGTGTCAATTTATATGTAAGCTCGTGCGTCGATAAATGAGTGAATACATGAAAATGTATTAATACGTTTATGCTGAAGAGAAAAAATGCGAAACTTTATTTACCTAATTATTAATTTATAAATAAATATCTAAAATGATTCGGCAGATGTTGCAAAATTCTGCAAAA
Organism: Invenusta paracnida; assembly: GCA_036023295.1. Lineage (NCBI taxonomy): Eukaryota > Metazoa > Platyhelminthes > Proseriata > Coelogynoporidae > Invenusta > Invenusta paracnida. Next base: position 17,298 of record JAYRBW010067252.1, on the reverse strand, counting down.
TGTTTAAGACACATGTAAACATTATTAAATAATGCGCGTTGCTTGTTAAATGAAAGTACTATAATATATGTAAAACAGACTTTATTTTAACTCGAAATAAATATTAAATCATTTTTTGCATAAAACGAAAAACAAAGTTATCGCAAACGCAAAAGAATAATATCACAATTATAAAATTCAACAATGACATAAATTCTTACAATTTTCTAGAAAGACAGATAAATTTATAAATAATTTGATTCATCGATTTAAAAATATATTGTCTCATTAGACTAAATCTACGTATATATATGTATATGTATATTTAAAACGAGACCATTCATAAATAACTAATTTAAAAGATATATATCAATATAAAGAAAACATTTCACCTGGTTGTACAAAGATTTTAAAGTGTCTTTTTGACGTCAAAAACATTCTTCTAAGAGACGCGGATGTCATTGTTTTTCCCAGTGTCCAGTTTCAAAAGCCTCCTTTTAACAGCTTTTCTTTTACATGCTGCGTTGGGACAAATATATTATACCTTTTAAAATAGGGTAGCGGAGAGGAAAGTAAACCAAGGAAGAATTACGGGCGGAGCTCGGTGCTATTATTATAGCCTGTAATTCACAAGACGGGAAAATGTCCACAAGGAAACAGACCTCACCTGTGTAAATACCATTTGTTTTTCTATCTTTTTCAATTAACAGGATATGCCTGCTGGCGGCTCTCTGCTCTCTCGAGTTAAAAGCGAACACGTCTGCAGTGATATTGTACACGAGCGCCTCGAGAGTGAAGATCAATGGGTTCCGCCGCCTTCTCTTTATAGGGATTATACCTACTCAGACGTGTATAGCAAAACAAACTGTACCCCGCCCTGACTAATCCTAGCTGTTATTAGGTATATAGATATAATACTGCCTGGAGAGTAATTAAAGTTGAAGCGTGCAGTTTTAATTTGATTCTTTAAGACTCCGCCTCTCAAGTTCACCTTTGGTATATTTCTCTGTGAAGTAGGAAGTGTAACCAAGATATCACTGAATTACATTTTAATTATAAAACTCGTAGTGACGCGTTCGGTTTTGGAATGTATTTATTTGTGCATTTTAATCCCTGGTCTTTAGCTTTTCAATTTGATGATATTTAGATACATATATGTATGCTTCAAGTTTAGCTTGCTCAGATAGAATGCTAAATATTAAATATGCATTAATTATAATAAGTACCTATACCACACAAAAATGCGCATACATTGTTTCGATTAAACTATTGACATTAATGGTGGTGCATATATTCATTGGTTTGGCATTTATTAATATTAAATTTAAATGGAATAAGCACCAATATTGCTCCAAGATTAATTGTAGATAACCGCATACTTCGAATACTCTATGCTTCGAGGAAAATTATTATTCATTAAAAAATCAATATAACCTCAAATTATAGGTTCTAGACTAATTTATCCTTTAGAAATATACTTTATCTTCACTTGATTGATAAATGGACATAGCCTATGTTTTCAATATAACCAAATAAGAACATCGCATATTTGATAAAAAATCAATAAATAAATTTGATATTGATTTTTTGAATCTTAATGATATGCATTATTCTACTAAGTTATAAAGTTTTAGTAGAATAATATTTTAATACTTTATTTACATTAGTTTGTAAACATTTTCTTTAATAATTTTTACTTTTAATTTAACGAAATAGTTTCCGGAATATATAAGCATAGCATATATAATTTGTTACTACTTAATGCGACAAAAAAATTCATTACAATTAATTTACTCGATGGCAGTTTTTATTCTATATACATTTAAAGTTCGTATTTAAGCAATCAATTCGTTTTTAAATATACCTACATATCTATATATTTATATTTTGTCTGGGAATACTTAAATAAAGTAGTTATTATAGCAGTCCTTTATTTATTTAATATATCAAAATAATCTAATTATTCCTAAGTAAATTTATATAATACAGTATTTACAGTAAATACCTATAAACAGCTACTCTACAATAAATATTATAAAATGCACCTATTACTTTTAAGAATTACATCTGAAGATTCAATTTGTAAATAAATATTTATTGTGCTGTCAATAAAAAAAATTAGTAATGAACGCATATTTAATTAAATAACTACAAAAATATGCCCCTTTAATCCATTATATTTTAATACAAAATAGACGAATTGTGACGCAGAAAAAAGTGTATTTAATTTGTAATATCTAAAGTATTAAATAAAGAATTTAATAAAATAGGTAGATAAATTGTTTTAGAATATATTACAATATGCCATAAAAATTTGGACAGGACAATTTTTAAAGTCACCTAATAGAAAATAGTATCCTTAATTGTTTTAAAAATTCAAATATGATTTAACAGCAATTAATATATTTATTGGGAAAACTAAAGTTAAATAAAGGTTAATAAGTATGACTTTTGTATGAATTCTTTTCAGATATAATCTAGGCTTTTATACTTTGTAAAATTAAAATAAATGAAAAATGTTCAATCAGATCAATTTTCTTTTAAAAATTTGATATAAGACTCTTAATTCCATAAGTTCAATTTAGATGTGTATACTGTCAATCAAAATGTGATCGTAATCTCTTTTTAAACCCTCATTTTTAGTATATTACATTTATCAAAAGTTGGTATATACATTGACATGGATTCCATATGTATAAGAGCTCAAACAATCATATGCAATATACTTATCTTTTGAACTGGTCTATCGAAATAATTATTTAAAAGACATTTCAATCACGTTATTGTTTATTGAAATAATGAAACATCTGCTTCTGTGTCCCTTCATAAGAATATGTTTATTCTAAATTATGCAAATGGATTTATAGAATAAATATAGACTATATCATTATTTAGTCTATATATGTTTTTATAGATATTTGGTGAATATCTTCTGCGTAAGCGCTTTACATTAAAACTGTATAAACAGCATTATATAACAAACAGAACTTATAATATATGGTGGCCACCAGGCATATTTGATTTGTCCCATTTGTGTTTCCATATTTTTCAGAGATTTGGTGATTGCAGAATTCGGTTTAAAAAAAAAAAAAAAAATAACACAAAACTATAATAAGCATATATATGCGTGTTTGAAATGGGGTGAAAAATTAAACGAAGTCTTATAATATAAGGATATTAAGTTTGCACTGAGTATGTGTCATTAGTATAGGACCAGCTTACATTAAAATTATATTTTAGAATTATAGATCATGTTTTGTTGTAATTGTTTAATTGTTGGATAAAATATACATATATAATGAGAATGAATAGTTAAAACAATGAATGACAAAATTTGATGAAGTTGTTTGAATTACCATCGATCTATATATGTAATTATATATAACGATGTATTTCTTAGCACACAAAAAATGTTAAAATGAGCTATTTAAAGTATTTCTATGTATGGATTATATTCACAGAAGATTGTCAAGTTTAATTAACTAAAATTTGGGACATCAATACGTCGTATGTATAAAAGCTATAACTTTCTTATGTTTTAATATTTTTACAAAATGAGAATATTGTATAAATAAAGAATTTAATAAAATTTCTGTTATACAAGTCCATTTCTGATTAATAAGATTACACTGAAAAGTAATTATTGCACAGTTTTCGACAACCAACACATGCGAGCACTATACTATATATGCAATTGACGAATGTGAAATCAAGGCATATTATAGCATGATGTACCGTTTACATGTATCTATATTCCTATCTTATAGCTTTATATATAAGGTGCGTTAGAAATGTAATATATAATATACATAACTATTCATATATTACAGAATATAAAATATATTGGATGCATGTGCAATAAATCCATCCACACACGAGCACAGCCTTATGATCTTGCAAGAGATATTGCGAGCTTATTTCCTGTTCCTTGATTGACCAAAATGCCCCAGTCCCCCTCTTCAATTGAATACTCCGTATATTCTGGTGACCTTGAATCAACTCCTCATTTAACCAACTTCCTCTTTGCAGTATATGTCCCCTTAGAGATATGCATGCAACAGTTATAACTAACCACCATTTCAGCCTTCTGCGTATCCTTCATCCGTATATTTCCTCGGCCATCTTAATGGTATACCATCCTGTACGTATATCAGTGGGTATAGACGAAGTTGGGGGCTCATCATAAAATGTAAGATATCTCATATTCATTGCATGCCCCCCCCCCCCACTCCACGCCCATTCTTCCCTCCTCTCCTCTTTTTATACTTATACTGCAGTACGTGGGCTTGTCTCTCAAGAAATAAATGTTCAGGATTTTCCTTTTCTGGCGCCATTGCAAACAATTCATGAACTTGTTGCCAATGATACCTCCCTTGAGCTCAGCAACAAGTAATTGACATCTCTCTGGACAGACACAGTGTATAAGGTACCTCTGCGACTCTTGCATCAATTTTAGGCCTATTTATGCGATTTGTAATAAGAAAGGGGCTTGTTTAGACAATATGTGTGATACACAAGCTATCTGCGTACACCGAAAGTAAGTTACAAAATAATTCCATTTATGACCAAATATTATGCAATATCTTTTATCCTTGTGATACACATTTTCATGTTAAAATATTTATGTGACATACATTTGCAATGAATTTTATATACCTAACTGTGCATATATATAGATTTTGGTAAAATAATACGATAATCAAATTCTTAGTCATAAATTCGGACAAAATAACAACAGTCCTGTAAAATGTCATCTTTGTTGTAGCAGCTTAATATTTAACTACTGGGATATAATTTAAACAATTATGAAACCATACATCCATAACCGGGGTTTTATGATTTCTAAACTTCCTATAATATATGAAAGTAGAGATTTGAAATTTCGCATGTAGTCGAGCAAAGATGATTCCTAACATATATTACGTTGACGAAATGGCCAAACTTATAATAGTTAAAAATTAGCCTTTTCATCCTACTTTCATCATTTCAAAATTCTGTTTTCATATTTTTTGAAGGAAAACTTACTTTTATTGCACTTTCTGAGTTATTACATTATTAGTAATCCGTACCAGAATCAGAGTTTACTCGATTTCGAGATAGATGTGTATTTTTAGGGTCCGGGAACGTGCATCACCTCGCTTGTGTGCACATTATTGAATACAGCGCTAAAAGAGGTAACATTATATTTTGGAAAATAGCTGGCAGCTTATATTATATTGATCCATTAGATAAATAAGAGAATACCTTAAAAAGTACTAAATGATTAAGATTGACTAAACTGCAGTCTATACTAATTATATAAATAACATTTATAATCATGTGAAAATATCCCGTCATATATGTTTTGATCAATATATTTAAATTCTTTCTTCATTTGGATGAAAAGAATTCAAATGATGTCAGCTCCAACGGAGTTGAACACGTATGTATAATACTGATGCGTAAACCAGATAACAAAATCATGCTATTGGTATTTGTGAACGGACCATTGTTTTTCTTTATTATTTATGTATGTTTACTATTTCTATATGCGATTCAATTTATATCTAATGCAGTATATTAAAATAGAATAGAATAGAGTGAAATATATAATATATCAAATACAAGGCATTTAAGGTTTACATTTTGATTTATCCGTATTAATGTGTATTTATTGTGAAGAATCATAAATATTTGTAAAATTCTTAGAATTATACATTTAAATAGAAAGCTATACTGTCACGTTTTTAAATTAAAACTAATCCAAAAAAGATAGATTTGTCCCGCGAGGGATTTGGTTTTATATACTAAAATATACGCAATTTGATAAGGAAATCAATTCTATAATATTAGTCATGTTATTGTAAGAGTCTCAATTTTTCCTAGAATGTTATAGATACCTAATCGTGTCCAAAATTTGTTTGTTGTATTTATATATACAAATCATTATTATAGTTTAAATAAAACCATAAGCTGCAAAGAAAATTCTTATTGTTTTTGGTAATTATTTATTAAACGTAAGGTATTTCCTGTTTATGTTCTTTTCTGTGTCTACAACGTACATTTACGGAATAGTATTTTATGGAGCATGATATAGTATAATACTTTTTATGATTGCATTATCATTGTTGTTGTATTATATATTTAATTTAATTAAATCTTAAAATATAAAACAATGATTGCCACACTCAAAACATCATTATTTGTAGCTAGCTATATAAGTGAAATTGCATTGATTTTTAGAAAATTGTAAATTCCTATTAATAAAATTAAAGGAGGCTTCAACTGATTTCTAAAATACATATTATAACTCTATATTCAGGGGTAATTTAGGTCAACAAAATTATGATACCCTGCGTATTCATATTTAGTCGTATATATGTAGCTAATATTCTGCCAAGTATAATCTCAGTTGTTTGATGCTAATAAAGTACATATTGTTATTTAAATAAATATACCATATATATATAATCTGAAACATTTTTAGGGCACATTGTAGGTTATGTTGATTTTAAAGATACATATATTCCAAAGGTTATAATACTGTACGATACCTATATATACATATATATTCATTCTTTTGCAAAACCTTTGAAAATAAAAGATGAATTAGTCTTCTTTGAATTGTAACCAAATAATTAAACAAAAAACAAACATGAAAAAAATATGGATTTGCTTTCTGTTGAGTGGAAAACCAAATATTGAAAAATATATTTAACTAAAATAATATATCTTTCTAAAATGTGATCTTTTCTTCTTCTATTTTGCGAGTTTTGACTTGAAGTCGAATCTATAACGTTAATCATATTTTAAATGAACTAAAAATACAAAAATAAACAAGCTACATATTTTCTCGAGACAACTTTTCCCAATTTATACATTAAAAATGAAACATAATTTTACTTTTTAGAATAATAATTAACTTTTTAGCACGCTTATTTTGCCTCATTGAACTGCTGTAATCAAAGTAATAAATGATGTAGATTGGGGCTATTTGTTTTTTGCATGTATGTATTATTTTGATACATATATATTGATATACGTATATTGAGATTCTTAAAAGTTGGTACACAGAATATTATTTCGAATTTAATAGGTTAATTTTTCGTATATAATGCTTATTAAATACATAAAATATCTTCGTCTAATATTTCTAAATTATATGTTATACTTGAATTCATTGAATTATTGTCATATAAAGAGAAATATTTATATTAAATAATGTAATTCATGAATACTATTTAATGATTATATGGAAATAGATTTTTCGATCCAATAAGCAATTTTTGAAATAATTTGCTAATTATTTTCAAGTATTTTTAATTGTATGTTATTTATTTATCGCATTAAATACAATTTAATATTGGCTACATATTCTTGTTTAATTTAATGTATATATATGCAATTTTTCTATAATAAAACCTGCTAATGAATATAATTTGCGATTGTAAGATTTCTAATTACACTAAAAAAGTATAATCTTCAAATAATTTAAAAAATAATTATAGACATTTCTTCGGAAAAGCAATCACAAAATCAATAATATAATTCGATATATGAGAAGAAATAATAATGAGGAACAAAATAATAAAATAATTTTGTAACTAGAAATAAATTAAAGTTTGTGTATTTTATTTATCTGTTTTAAAGATTATTTGCTCTTACAAAGTGTATAATACATAGTTGCGGTTAATTCAAACTATAATCTTCCTATTCGTATCTTTAGTTTTTTGGCAACATATTTATTTGTTATTTGTAAAAATGTTATTTTTATCACATTTTAAATTCCCTAACTGAAAAGTCTAATAATGTAAGTTTGTTTTTGTACATGTTTTCGCGAATTTATTAATGGTTTCCATATCAAAATTTGAACATCAACTTTACTATTATAATTTTATGACATTACCATTTTTGCTTAACATTTGAGTAATTAACGTGCAATTGGCCAAAAAAACATACTTTTAGTGTACATGCTATATTTCACAGTATTACTTCAAATTTATTGTAAATGTTTATGTAACAGTGGTGATCTCATATAATCAATGTTGTTTGACATTATTATTGAAACTTTCTCCGTATATGTATCAATTTAGCTAAAGTTTTAAACTTAAAAATAAACACACCCAATATGTACTTAAATAATACTTACTCTTCTATTTTAATAAACATAGATGCTCAAAAAGTTTTTCTCCAAATATCCCTGCTAGGCCTATTGTATATTTTAGATATTTAGATTATAATGCTACGATGAACTCAGACAGCTATGTTTGGGTATAAAAACTTGCTTTAATTGTAATTATATTTATGCCAATATGGAAAACGATCACAAGTCTCAAAATAAATAAACACTTAAATATTCTTTTCTGGCTCATAAATTATGCAATAACTGTAAGTAGATATCGAATTGTAGAAATGTCTTGGTGCACATTTCTCTCCGGCATATAATAACTTATCCTTGTGCTGGAATTCTCTCTTGCGTTCTCTCTTCTATATCATTTAAGGACATGCCAATACAATATATCTACTTTTTTCGATCATAAAGTCTGAACACGTTTGCGTTCAATAATAAATACATATAGGAGGGTCTGGTTTGAAGAATATGGTAGCTTTTATTGCCTGTGTTGGTGAGCATTAGTCATCCTAACTTCGAGAACTCAGGATTTAGGCTGCTTGAGGCTTTATACTAGTGTACATGCAACCCAGGTTAAAGCGACTTGGGCCCGACTTTTCAACAAATTGAGGTTCCTATCTCAGTCAGCGTCACCTCTTTGAAATTAATATTTGGAGAGTAGGCGGTGCATGCCTTATAAGACAACTTGTAGGCTGGCATATATATACATTATTATTACTATAGGCGATACCTACCTATTCTTACCACATGGGATAAAATATGTTCATACTAGCGTTAGCCAGTAACTTAGTATATCCAGGCATAATTTGTGCTTATATTGATTCATTAGTTTATCCTAGCCTGCTCTGTCCAATGCGTCATTCTATTCTTTTATCAAACTTGGCTTAGGAGATTATTTAAATTCTTATACCTACTTCAAACATTTTGACATATACCTTACCTACTGTTGATTGCGCAAGTTAGATTTATTAGGTTTCAAAGTTGTTGTATTCATGTGAAAAGGCCACCAGATTAAATGTATTATTATTAACACCAAGCTACCGTAAATGTGTGTACATTAGGTACAGTGAAGCTGAACTACCTAATATACACACACCTATGCCGACACTATAAGTGGCAGAAACCTGCTGACCAATCAAAACCGCCGTCACAAGATCCAAACTCTAATATCATAAGGGGGGCTTCTATCGAGCGTGGTTCCAACCTATCTGCACCTCGGGCGCAATCTATCTTGTCAGGTCTACCACTACGGCGACACTGTAGACTATTAGATTTTTGGCATAACATCAACGCACATTTTGTGGATTATCTTTAGAGAAAAAAAAAACAATTACATTTTGTGTGGATTTTTACTTCGTTGAATTAGATACTGAATATTTTTCCGTTACGTGATATTTTTCTTCTAATTTTGCCTGCAACATTCATCGAGGAATACTTTCTTCTAAGTTGTTCTCGTGACACCGAAATGAGCCGTCCCAGAATTCACCACACAGAAGAATCCTAAAGTTCCGATATTGTGATTCGGCATAACCCTTCGTGACTGAGTAGTAGACATCATGGACGCTTGCTGAGGAGGTTCTGCGCATTCAAGAAAGCTGCAGCTGGAGCAAAGAAGTCGAAGTCGCCGAAATGGATTTCGTAATTCTCAAGGTGAGGAGGATTATAAGCCGCGTGTTTTGATATTAGTCTAAGAGTATAAGAGTTCGTCCTAGAATAAATTCAGAATTAAACAGGTTTTGGTATCGCCGGCTGATGGAAAGCTTATTCTATGGTGATAGTAGCATATGTTGATATCCTCTTTTTGTAGCTTTTTGGGGAAAAAAAGTTTTGCTTTGTTAAAGTTAAGCACCATACCTACGGAAAATACAGGATATATAGGAAATGACAAAATCTTGAATAACTTTTTTATAATACATTTAAAGTAAATAAATTATATTACCAATTAATAAAAAGGTATATATAAACTATTAAAATAAATCAGTATTTAAAAAAAAATTTTTTTTTCATATATGACGCCATAAACATTTTTGTGATTTTTGAACACGTTGGAAAATATTGTTTTTGAAAATATTTCAAAAAGGAAGCATTTTAGAGCCCATAAATGTTAAACCGATAGATAGAAACATGTACTAACCTAATGTATCGAATAGGGGAGGTGAATAGTCCTAAATATGCTCCAGGAACCCACAATGACCAAAATGAACTAAAAAGTGAATTTTCCTGCACTTTGGCTATTTTAGATTACTGGAGCATATTTACGACTATTCACTTTATATCTTATTAGATACATAAGGTATATTAGGGGTTCATGTATAAATACCTATGTTTATAAATAATTCATAAGATTCCTTTGGATGCGTCATTTTATATTAAAGAATTTTTTTACCGAGGAAAATTGTATCCGCATTAATGTATGCCGAAATTTAGTTATGAAATGGTTTTCTAAAAGTTACATATATACATATATATACAAGAAATTGTAACGGCTTCTATATATATATATATATATATAGTCACTTTCTAGTTATACCAATTTAACTGCAATCCTCAAGAAAACCCATTGTTTTTTTTAAACCAACACATCTTGCCTATTTAATATAAATGCATATAAATGTAATACTTCTGGCAAATGAATCCATATAATATGTGGTATTATAAAAACAACATCAAAGCTCCAATACCGCAGTTGAACTTTTTCCGACTCTAAATATTGTGCATCATTTGATGGTGATCTATAGATGTACAACAATACCCACTTATAAGCGTTTTATGCAATAATCGTTGGAATAAAATATGCGGTTTTTATTGCAACTAATAAATTAGGCATTCATGTATATATAATATAGCTATTGTGTAATAATTAGAAAATACTAAATATTTGAAGAGGCGGATCTATGCGTATATAAAAGAGTATTTCTAAACAGGAAATATACATGTGAATATAAAAAGTTTATTTCATATTAAAAACCGACCACCCATATTTATAAGCTATTGTGTGTATATATTTCAATTTTAGAATCATTAAAAATTAATGATTAATCATGATTTCCGAAAATTATATATATCATATTAATTTCTGAAATGTAAGCTGTCAATATACTGTTTGTACCCCAACTATTTCACATTGCACGGGCACATTACACTTCTAAATTTCAGACCTGTTATATATAAATTTCTATTAAAATAATAAATAAATATTCGTTTACATAAATCTATACTAAACTGATTCGTATGACGTATGTATACCTACCTTTTATTAATTTAGTTTAGTCGTATTGATTGTAAATTAAGACAGATTTAAATGTATAAAATCAGAAATTCGTTATCAAAATGAAATGAAACGCATGACCTCATATTTATATCGCTTAGGCCTTTAGAGGATATTTTCTTAAAAATGATAATATACCACTTATAAAATATAATATACGAATGTTACAATATTGTATTTCGTTGAATGCTATACCGGCAGCATATTATTATATTGAACATGGAATATTAAAATTAAATGACTTCTTTTAATCTGGGGAAATATAAGCAGGTCATAAATTACCTCGGTTGGCAAATTAAACTACCCTTTTATATGCCATATATTGCAAAGATACCTTACTTTGTAACATTCTATGAGGTGCTGTTGGAGGGAAATTGTGAAACTTAAGCGATGGAAAATATAGGTACTATTCATATATGAAGCATTCTTCATTAACAAATTAAACCGGCGTCCATAAATTGGTTTATACTTTATATAGATGAAATTGGAACCTGCTATACTAAAACTGTGTTGGTACATATTATATTATACATATATTATGCCCATTATAATAAGATTTTTAATATGATACTTGCACCCAATTGCCCCGAATATATATATATAGTCCATTATTTTTAAGTGTATATAATAGTAATAAATGCAATGTTATACCTGCTTCAAATATCTTTCTAATATGAGTTATTGGCCACTATTTATTTCACAAAATGGGATTCAATCAGCATTACACGCATGCGTCCGCAGTGCAAAATGTCAACTTAGCCGAACAATTATTTATAATTGAAAACATAATTATTGAAATCATTAAAAATATGAAGAATGCATTCGTATATATATTAAGTATTATTATTTATCGAAGAATACAACAAATTAACATAAAGATTTTTTATACAATTTTGAATCTCCAAAATAAATTTTTGAATGTATAATATGAATAAAACATTTTTACGAGTGTTTAAGAGCATATTTTGTAGTTTAACTTCAAAAGCCACTGCAAAATTTTGTTTAAAAAATACCATTATATTTATAGAAAAAAGTAAATAAATATTTTCTAATTCTTCTACAGCCTTTTAAATTATTCATTAACCTGATGTATATAAATATTTCTTTAATTTCATTAAAAATAAAATTTGAATTTAAATTGTTTTTAACTCTGCAGAACAGTCTTGGTTATTCTAGTAATTTCGTTTTCATATTTTGATCATGACTTATCAACATAACAACACATTCATAATATTTATATGAATACCAATTTTCAGTTTATATACAGAATCAAAGAGTATTCTATAAAATACATAAAACCATTAATTAGTGCAGATTGTATTTCATATTTTTTTCTAATTATTAAAATGCACATCATAACTAAAATTTCTGCTACTACATAGTACACATGTGTTCATTAAAAAGAAGTATAGTAATAATATAGAAGATTTTTTTCAGTAAAATAATTTTGAACGTATGTTATTTTCTTTAATTGGAAATAGAACTCCGATGCTATATTAAGAGCATACTCAAACTTTCGACTCATCAATTAATTATAAGAACTTCATATTCTACCTATATTTTCACAAAGCAGAATTTCATTTTCGCCAATTGAATTCATCAATTGCACGCAGTATTTGACATGCAATACATACCAAACCACATTATTATAGCCTATACACACGTCGTTTACCTTTATTTTATTTTTGAAGATAATAAAAAGTGTCCAAATGAAATTGCCGAGATTACAATGTCTCTGTTTTTTTTCAAAAGTTATAATATCTAAGATGGTGCATAAATATTAAGTATATAGTTCGTATTTGTAAACTGCAATAGCGTATATATATGAAATAATGTATAATGAAAATCACTGCAATGGGGAAAATTGGTATTAAAAAGAGTATCGAATATGTGTTTTGATTTCGTAAAATAGTTCTATACATATATATTGTAACAAATTAGTAGTGTCGACTATATATTAGTTTGAATTTGTGAAATGTATGTTCATACACACTAACTGCTATTCAATATTTAGATACACTATATTAGATATTATATACTTCACGATACATTTTATTCCTTGCTTTCTAGCTACACCAAAATAGCCATAGTTATATTGTGATTATGAAATATTGATTGAAGCATGAATTGATTACAAAACCGTAAAAATTAAAGACAAAAACTTGAAAAATTTTGCCGAAAAAGAAACATATTCCAAATTGCATTTGATTCGGAATACAGTCAATTTGAAAAACAGTACATGCCATTATAGTATACCTATATAAACGTGTGTGTATCAAAAAAGTGTTACAATCAGGCGTTGTAACTTCGTAATAAAATCCACTTTGTTTATTTGTTTACATATATAGGGTTCTCCGACATCCAAGAAATTGACAATATTCAGACAAAAATTCGATAAAAATATGTTATTGTTTTTTTTATAAAGCTCCATTGAACTTTATAAAACAGTTAAAATAGCTTTCTATATATGAATGAAAAATATAACCACAGCAATATAAAGACATTATATTTTACTGTGCTTATTTTTTATTCATTTTCAAGATTGATAATAATCTGCCGATCTAATCATTTTAGCTATATATGTAAGTTTAAATTACATAATTTTATAACGATTGCACCATCTTTATCTAGTCTTATATATATTCCAGACACACTGAACCGGTATATGCAGAGTTATTACCGACACTGTCTGTGTAATATTGAGAAGATAAATGCGGGATGCCATATTACGAGTTACTTCATTGTAGAGCTTTATCTTATGCGTCTCCCTCATTCACGATTCTTGGAGTATTACCTAATTGAAGTGTGTATTAATTACGTTATATCTGATTTAGATTTTTTGTATTTCATTGATGCGCCAGCGTGCAATTTGTTACAATCACCCATCGACCCATATTCACTACCTACCTATATATATACATATAATGCGTTATATAGACACATTATGTCTCTCAAAATGGAGAGCTATCGGGTTGTCTAATTCCGAATTCTTTTCTTTATTTGTGCAGTGATGAAACCTTAAATAAACAAACAACACATAATGCCGTACATAGAATTTGAAGAATTATGTTCTCTATGATGACTGAAGAAGATCTGATGCACGCATGTGTAATTAAAGTAAAATCACACTGTGTTAGAGTATAATATAATGATCAAATCAGTCATTTAAACTAAAATTATGTATTATTACTCGTATAATACGTACTTAAGACAATAAGAAAATATGTAGAACCCATTTTGCTGCATGGAAGTTTGAAGTATATATATATAATATGTACGTTTGCATAAATTAAATAAACTTAATTAAAATAATTGAGCCCATTTAAAAATATATAATAGGAGTCAAATATGTTGCATATATTGAGTAAATCTTTTTAACCTATGTGAGTATCTATTGATGAATTTAAAAATCTTAATTTGTGTATGGGAATTAACGTACAGACATCATTTTAATATGTTAAAATTGAGCAATTAAAACATGACCAATATGGGGTCACCAACCACAACACACATTTTTAGAAATACAATATACTCTTTATCACTTTAATAGCATTTATAGTCTTTATTTCTTTTTTTCTTTCTGTGCTATTAATATTATTATAACTATTTAGAATATTCCACATTTTATTAAAATCTGTTCCGTTATTAATTTTGCTTCAAATTTTCTTTAGTTCCAATTATACCTATATATACCAATTCGAGATATAATAATAATTACATTATATCGGTGTACACATTACTGCCACTAACATTTATACTGAACACATTACTGTAATAAATATGACAACATACATATTACATGTTACACTTATTATTCTATATTTCTTTCCATATATTTGTTATGTTTAGTGTATATTGAGAATAATAAATATATTTAAAATTAAATTTCATTAAATTAGAAAATGTATATAAACGTAAACTTTAACTTTTGAATTTAAACATATGTATATAATCAATATATCCCAAAATCTGAACTTTAATTAATTATATTGATGAAGAATACAAGTGAGATATCACGAAATGAATCTTATTAAAAAAAAATATATAATTCAACTATTTTGCTTAACGACTATTTGGGAAATTGTATATATTTGTATATTGTTTGTGTATTATAGAGTACTTAATGTTATAAAAGATAGATCTCAATTTACATTTTACTTAAATCGAAAAAATAGCAAATATAAACTCACTCCGCAATAATTTTTTGTCAGTCTCATCATGCAGGGCAAAAGTGTTTTTTAGTTTTATTTATGGTTAACATCTATACAATGAGTTGGTGAACGTTGTGGTATAAGTACCAATATACATACTTACATTTGTGACTAAGTATATATACCTAATATCAACTTTATAAGTGTGTGTATATACATGCAATTTAAATGGTTTTCACTTGAATCATGTGAATTTGAAGTGTGGATAAAAGAATTGGGAGTGGAGGGAGGGTGGTGCGAAGCATAATATTTTGGGTAAAGTAGTCAGCCGTAACTTGTTGGTATCGAATTTATATGAATGAGTGACTGCAGAAAACAAGTGTAGCAATGATAGTTGCATAAACACACAACATACGCAATATAGAGATGATGTCCAGCTATATACTTTTGTGCTAATACTAACCAAGAAACTGTGTGCATATTCACATATAGCCATAATGTCGAGGATCCGACCTAGGTATATGTGCGTAATCAAACATTCTCAGACTCCATTTTCTTCATTGGACCGTGATTAAAGAGTCTCACATGGTAACTTAAGGCGAGGGAGTTGGCGAAAAAGTCAGCGCGGTGCCTCTTTTGATCCTCTCGTGCGGATAAAACTGATAAAAATAGGGAGTTGAGAAAGAAAGTCTATACTTATATATATATATATATATATACCAAGAAGAAATAAGGGGAAAACGAAAGGGGATTAATACTGCACGTGCATCATGCAAGGTCTATTCAAATACACGTCCTATGACTAAGTCATGGGAGTACATACATTGGTATAGTGACCTGCTGAATATGGTGTATGTAGCAGTTACTTTTATATGTAGGTGGTTGCATAAAAACTGGGGAGCGAATTTCACCTGCGTCTTTAATTCCCTTTTTTGATACTGTGCGATGTAGTTTTAGATTTTCTGTGTGGGCAATCTCCTCGGATCATAGACCAAACATAGTCGTCGTCGTCTGAAATAAACCGACTCCGTGAATATTTTGCATGTAAATTGTGGACATTTCTTCGTCGAATAGATATATAATGTTGGAGATTATATATGAAATGTATATAATATATTTTTAATAGTATATGGCGTCGTAGCTTACAAATATCATAATTCAGTTCTCATTTTCTATATACATGGTACTGCAGGCATAAAGGTACAAAGCTTGACTTTAAAAGATAGAAAATTATTCTTATATATATATATAATATATATTCGAACGAAATTTATCCATTTTATCTATTTTATGTGGATATAAACAGAGGCGAGAAGAGATGACTAGCAGAAATATAAAATATATATATATAAGTTTGAAAATCTTTTCTATTATAGCTGTAATTTTTAATGCTAAACATTTTATTTTCTGTTATAATTGAGCATGAATTTATATAAGCAAATGTTGAAATAAATTTAGGTGGAAAATCTGTTTTTTATTTAACTCACAGCAGATGTTTTTCAGGTCAAAATAAGCTCTGATACTTTATTTTCTTGTGTGTATAAAATACAAACAGATCAGTTTACTCATTTAGGCTGTTTTGTAAACGTATATTACTTGTATACAATATAAACAAATAATCATCTTCCATTCATTTATAATGTATATATGTGTAACCGACTAATGTATTAAACTATTAATAATATTACACAATAGTAACTTCTTCAGCTATGAAATGATTATGAAATCTTTCTCTACGATCTTAAGTCATTACAATGATATTCTATACGGCGGCCTCAACAAACCGATGA
>JAYRBW010067251.1:0-52305 GCA_036023295.1 Invenusta paracnida | reverse complement strand
TAGGGGGTCCAAGGGGGGTCCAGTGGGGGGGGGGGGTTCAGGGAGGTCCAGGGGGGGTCCAGGGGGGTGCCACCCCTTCTCTAGGCGTTCAATAGGTTTTTTTAATTACAAAATATTGTGTTAGTATTGTCTTTAAATAATATATTTTATATAGAACTATTCAAAGTTCATTGGTGTACATTCACATAACTTCAAACTTTTTTTGTCAAGGGCATACCTATAAATAGAGTTTTTTGCCCCTACTAAACATGTTTATATATATCACGAGGTATAGCCTGGAGGGGGAGACCTGGGTGAATGTCCCCGTCTTATTCCAGTAAGATTTTTGGGTATTCTCCTTCGAATTTTAGAAGGGTTCTCTTTGGCATAGATCTTTTGATTAACAACATTTAAAATACGAGGTATAAATATACTACAATATATATATTATACCTTTTTTCGATCAGTTTCAGCCTATCGATATTTAGCAGTCACAAGTGCAATTTTGGAAGAGCTCATAACTCATTGAAGTAGATAAAAACCTTGCTTAAATATTGCTTATATATGCTTTTGTGCTGATGCTTATTCATTAAGACTTAGGTATAACAATAATTAATTTTATTCAGAGTACACACTTACATTTTTATTTGATTATTACAAAGAAAAAAGTATATTAAAAAAAGAAAAACCGAAGCCTTTTTGAAGATAAAGTGATGACCCAAAGACATCCTTGATTAGGACAAAATTATTGATAATATATGTTTGGCAGCAGATGTCGCAGAGGCATCTTACTTATTAACTCTTCAACTAATCAAGCATCATCTACATCTTTTCGTGCTATTTATTTCAAATTCAATGAATAATATAGTGTAATGCTTACAGCTAGCTATATTTGATTTTGTACATTTTAGAAAATAACTGTTTTTCGTATTTTTTTATGCAGAATATCTTGTATTTATATATAGTAGTTTATTAATTTTGAATTATTTGAATTAATTATTACTTGCATATCCAAACTCAACTATATTGATATAAACTATGTTTAAAATTAAAAAATCAAGTTTGACATTTTTAGTGTACCCTTTTTGAATGGCGTCTCCCGTTTTATAAAATCTTGACTCCGTCGATGTGGCATGGTAATATACTCAGAAATATTTGAGAATTGAAAATATAGCTGACTTTTTTACACCTTCTACTTCAAATTGACATATTTATATACATAAAATACAGTATGTTCAATATGTTCAGTAAGTACAATTCATTTCGTGCTGGACATTTTTATCGTTTTTTGACACTAAAATTTGTTCGTAGAAATACTGTATAAACGGTAGGTAATTTTTAAATGTATATAACACTTGAATACGAATGGAATGCATGAAATACGCCATGCCTAATTAAGCGAATGTAAATATCTTTATATATTTCTAAAACACAATAGCGCCATGACATTTGAGGTGTGAGAAACAGGATGGCATGGGGAAGCTGTCATTTCCTTTATATTGTTATCCTTTCTCGGTCATCCAATTTAGGTTCCTCTGAATATAGGTACCTTCAGCTCCTAAACGGGTTGGGTTTTTTCACATTCATTGAAACCGTACATACATACAAGTTGGAGATGAGTCACTAATAAATAAATATATATATCATAGAGAGAGAGGGAGAGATCATGTCATTATTGACAGACATGGGGTCTTATAGCTACATATTATAATGACCGGTTTGCGTTCAAACAAATTAGAACAATGACAATATACATAGATCTAATTGAATTGATAATTTCAGACCACAGTGCCAAATTAAACATATTTTAAATGAATGGATAAACGTTATATTGTGTTTCAATTTTAAAAATCAGGCGTCTGATATAGTTTTGAAGTTTAACACAATTTCTCTTCGTAGATATATATATAATATATGTATATGAAAGTATGACGCATTAGTGTTAAAAACAATTACCAAAATAAAATACTTCAATATTGTTTTTTATAGAGATGTATGATTTTTTCCAAAGCAAATACTTACGCCTACTTTAAAAGGATTCCATGAAATGAATTTCTTACTTCACTGAAGGTAATTTAAAATCAAACTAAAGTAATTGATTAATGAGCTTTTTCTGTTATTATTTAAATATTCAATACATTATTTAGTAACACAAATTATTTTCAATGGAAAAGTGGACGTAATTAATCGCAAAATAATTGATATTCTACTATATAGTGTTTCAAACTAAAAAGTTTTTGTTTCCACTGTGAAAGTCCACCTCGCTCTTATATAGGTACCTACTGCATATATATTCTAAAAGGATGATACTAACAAAGTAAAATATAGTTAATATATATACTAATGTATTAAAAACATGAAACATTTCCCTTTACTTTATACAACAACGATAAATAATTACCATTAATAATGAGAAACAGCAAGAGTGAACATACCATACATTCGGCAAAGAGCGTCTTGGCGAAATGTATTTTTTTATGAAAATATGTTTTGTTGTGTAAAATTAAATTCGGCGAAATGCTATAACTTACCAGAAAATTATTCACAACTAAAAATCGAATTTTAGCGATTTGTTGTATTAATTCCACTTCATCCATGCGCTATTCAGTCGGTTATAATTTTATTTATAAAAGCATTTGACCATAATTATAGAAAGTAGTGGATAATTTTATAAAGATTAGACAAAATCTGTTGAGAATTCACAACAATAATAGTACAACCACACCGCAACTATTAAAATTATTCTAATTGCAGATTATCAAGCCACTATCTTTAAATGTATAAGTGTTGCATGGATTGTAAAATGCCGGTTGCTCTACAACTAAAATGTGTACCAAGAGACCTATCAATTCTGTGAATACAACCTTGTATGCTTATAAATTTTGTTAGTGTTTGTTAATTTTTATAAACTAGTATTTTAATATTAATATAAAATAATAGCTTACTCATAATTTATTACAGTTTTCAAAATATTTTACAACTTTTCCTTTCTCTTGTCTTTTCTTTTAACTATTTCGCTAAAATTGGAAGCTTTGAGTAATATGTAGGAAATCTATAATAGAATGTTTATGCGTATAAAAAGATAACATATTTTTAGTGAAAATATAATTTTGATAACTTTGCGAGTTTTGTTCAGTATCAGGAGTGATTCCGATCTAGCATAGTGCTATTTATAGCTTTGTATATTGAAATATTAAGCTTTCATTTATAGAACAATTTTCTTGTGAAAAATTCATTGGAGACTTAATTTTTTACAGAGTAGAAATGCCTGTACACTCTGTTTTACCTTTTCAATTTAAAGTGCTTCACAGACGGTTTTAATGGATTCTTTTATTTACCTCTGTGTTTATTTCGTATTTCTGTAATTTATAATTACATATTCATCGATTTTTAATTTATAATGTTATTATAAATTTAAATAACATAATATATTTCAATGTTATTAAATTGAAATTGAAATATCCTTCAACATACATTTCATCACAAACACTTTTGTATGAAATAATTACAATTAAAATTATATATATTTAAGTTATAAACGTTTCATATATACATAAATCTAGAAAATTCCAACCGTTAATATAATATTTTATTTTTCCTACTAAATGTTTAGTTAAATGTGATTTAAATTAAAATAATGCGTTCAATAATATTGTTCTATATTATTTAAAATGGAGTAAATATTGTATAAACGAACATAAAAATGTAATTTTTTAAGGTGTCTTTCTTCTACATTAATCATATAAAGACAGTTTAATATCCCAGCTTTTACGTTTATAAAAAATATAATTGTTGTAGCCCAATTACTCGACACATAAAATATGTGTATATATGTATTATAATTTTTTGTTATTTTTATATAAATTTGAATATAAATGAATGTCATGTAATAAACCAAATATGAAGCCACTTATAAAACATTAATTCTTTTTATAAATCGATATGGTTCATGGTATACTGAAATTTAGCTACTGCAGATAAGAGGATGCTATATCATAGAGTATTTTTATAGTCTATAAAAATATTATTTATCAATTTAAAAAAAGTTTCAACTTTAAAACAATTATTATAAATAATTAAGATAAAAATAGAACATTTTTGTCAGTATATATGCTAATATATAGTAAATATAGTATTTGAAATTATTGCGTACCAATTATTATCCTGACAATAAAGTTTACGATGTACTTTTGTTTGATGAAAAGTAATAACTGGATTAATACTATCAATATTAAATATATTTGTGTGTTCTGACATTTTTGATAAATACATGCTTTAAAATATACAAAACCACATGATATATGTGTCTGCTCTAATTGTTTCTACATAAACATTTCCGGTATTTAAGACAAATACCATGCAGACTACCAACACAACAGTTGACTACCAACACAACAGTTGACTACCATACATTAGTTGAAAAAGTTTGACGACAAAATTGAGAAAAATTTGAGTATTGCTAAAGCTAAAATTTGTTATGAATAAATGAAAGGAGTTTAGATCAGAATAAAGGACATTTGATGGAATTGACAGTATAACAATTTTCCCTTAACTTTGCACTCTGAGAGAATTCGGGTACTTGTCTTGCGCAGTTAATTATTGAGAAACAGGAAGACGGAATATGAAGTATTTCTTAACAGTCACCTTATTCTGAAACATAAAAGTAAAACACGTATTATCCTCTCTTCTAGCCATGCTGTGCGTCATTGTATATCTTAGTCCAGTCTTCCTTCCCTTACTATAATATGGCCTTATTAGTCTTTTGGTACATCTGAAACTTCCCCTCATCATCAGCATCTTCAACTGCCTTTAGTTCCTGTTCCCGCCTATTAGATAGGTACCTTTTGTCGTCCGCACCATTTATGATCAAGTTTAACTCCACTTCGTCTTGCTTTAACCCTTTAAATCTCCCCTGAGTTGTCTTCAGTGTTTTATTGAATCAAAATTGGGAATATTCTATTCGGCAAATTCCATTGTTGTTGTCTTTGTCTAGTGCAAGTCTTACACAAAGTATTTCTTCCAAAGAGGCAGGCAAAGTTATATTGAAGAATTTCTTTGGCAGTCATAATCTGGAACCGACTCCTCCGGAGACTCCATAAGAACCAAATGTAAGTAAGTTAAGAGAGGCACAGCTCAAAATTCCATTACCGGAGAAAGGCAAGTCGCTAAAATTAGATGCCTCTTTTATTGTAATCACACAGTGAGATATGTCTAAGATTTTGTCGGAAATAAATAACAGTAAATAAATAAAAATTGCATTTCCCGTAAAAGTTGGGATAAAATTAGATATTGGGATAATAAAATGTATTCACAATCAAAGATTATACACTTTTTGTGCTATTATAATTAATTTTGGAATAAATTTTATAACCTGTTTATCCGATGTGTACATAAATAATTAATCTATCTCCATCGCAACATTATACACATCTACATAAATACACTCTTAATCATTAATGTATAAAATACATAAATATATAAATAATAGATTTTTTATTGTTCGTATAAATTGTAGTATAACTAAATCACAGCTTTTAAATCATAATTTTAATAGTTGAAGACCGAAAATATATTGATAATTTTCAAAAAACAATCATTGATATAAAAGTCTCAAGTAATATACGAGTATATATTGTATAAGCAATATATTTTATGCGATTAAACCAAATTAAACTTTATAACAAATATTCAAGAAGTTGTGTTTCGTATAAGCATGCACTTACCGACACACCTACGGTTATTTGGGGTTCGAAAGTCATGATGTGCACAATATTATAATGAGTGTATTGAATTAAGTATTGTCCACATGTAAATACAAAGAACGAAATCATTTGAAATTGATAAAAACTGAAAAAGAATAAAGGAATAATTTTTAATGTTTGTATTTCTTAGGCTCAATTGTAATCCTTTTATTTTTTCATCTTAAAAGCTAAATTAAGTTTGGAAAATTGAATTGTATTGTGAACACAAAAAAAATAGTTTTTGGTAGTATGCACAAAATTATTTAAAATTTTATAATTTTATATAAAAATTTTGTACCAAAATATTCAATACAAATGATGAGGTTCTGGAAAACAAAATAATAATAGTTTTTTAAATTTTAGGCAACTGTCAAGGCAATATTGAATACATTAACACCCCCTTCATGGGAGATTTGCACCAGTGACTCCTCAGTCGTTAATTACCAGAAACAGTCTCTCATTTGACACACTTGGTCATTGCAGTCTCACTTGATACATGAAAAATGGATGAGGAGATAGGGTCATTAAAACAAGAATAATAAGAAAGACACACCGACCGAATCCTCAATATACGGGGTGCTGGGAGAGAAATTAAATTATATCAACCTCGCTCCATGATTCACAATTAAAATCGGGATGATTCAAAGGCTCCCAAGAAGTCAGAACCAGAGGACAATGAGAGGCAACGGGGCACGAAGCGTTGACTCTTCAGCGAGTGGGACTGGAGCACTATTGACCAGTAAGTTATCATCATCGGCGGAACATGGATAGCCCCAAGGTACTGGGTGAAATCCGGTTTGGGCGCTCACGACACACGTGTGCTTATGATGCACCTGTATCTACCGATTACGCTAGCATTGGCAGCAATCCATCGAGCGAATATGCTTCGAAGGAGGGAACAAAAGAGAACACAACTGAACTAACAGAGTTTGACTTCCACGCAAAGCAAAACTGACCTTCTTCCATCTGTTATTTTTCTATTCTGCGGTCTTTCTAGTATTGTTTCTTGCACGCGAGATGCTGACGGTTTCATAGTCAGTCGGTCATTATACAATACGGGAATAAATTGGAGTCGGAAAGGAAGAAGGGCAGTGCTTTGTCCACGGTTCGGCTGCCAGAATCCACGAAAAAGCCGCATGGGAATGTCGTGAATTTATCGTTGTAAGCGGTTGATCAGCGTGAAACTTTGTTTTATTGCAGTGAAGACAAAAGGGCTGCCACCGCTAGAAATGTATATTTAGCTTTGAAACAAAATCAAACAATGGCTAGCAAGCGTATATTTTGAATTATGTTTAGTATATTTAATTATTTTTCTTCGCTGATAGATCGCCGCCTATTTAATAATATAAGTTATAAAAAAGTTGTTAAATAACTTTTTAAATAAATTATTCAATAGAATAATATTTTTTCGTCAGTTTGAAAAATGCATAATTTGGCACTTTTAAGTAATATGGACATTATATCTCTTAAAATGTTAATGGGGATAAATTAGATATACTTTATTCTAAACAAAATGTCTAATAGTGATGTAATTTTATGTAGCATGCATAAATAACCAGTTTTAAGTAGTATGTGTAAAATTCATAAGTAGTATATACGAATATTAGTGTAAAAGTTTGAATGTTAAATCACAAAATTTCAGACTATAAATATTTTCAGTAATCTTTGGAAAAATAGAAAAAAGCAATTTCCGAGTATTTATATTTTTGCATATAGCGTGAAAATTATATTACTCTTTTTAGTGTTATTTTTCGCAAATTGGATAAAACTACTCAAATTGTTTGCTATTTTTGTAAATAGTACCCTTTTTACAAAGTGCATTAGTTAGTAAGCACATATATATGTATAAAGTATATATATATGTATATTAAGTATTCAAATTAAGTTTAAATAGAAAGCTTTGCATTTTATAGTAAATATTTATTATCGTCTAAAATATACGGATGGAAAGGCGCGAAGATGCCTGATTATAACTTGCCTTCAAAAATGTTAATTAAGATTTATGTCAAAAGCAGTTTTGTGAAATGTTTTTGATAAACTTATCTTTAAAGTATTAGCAAATTTTTACTGATATCTTAATAAATAAGTAATATAAATGTACTAGCTATTTATGATAATCCATTATTGAAGATAATCATTTCAATTATTCTCTTTAATTTATCACAAATAAAGTAAAATTTTAAATAACGGAGATGTAACAATATAGAAATGGAATTACTAAAGATATAATTAAATCACCAAAATATTATAATTTTCTTACTTGACAAAAAATTACTTAAGATATATTCTGCTTTAAATATACCACATTTATTAACAATTAACTTTGCAAATTCTTCTTCTTTGTTCATAAAATATTTGAATAATTGTTTAACAGTTTTATTCTACACTTGTAAAAAATGAATGCATATTTGTAAAACTAATAAAATTGATTATTAACAATTTTTTTCATAATTTTGTCAAAATAAAATTATTAGGATAAATTAACGAATACAAAATATTCTTTATAATAGAAATACACAATAATAATTAATAAATATTTGATTGAATACAAATTTGAATTATAAATTCATTCAAATATTGTAAATATATTTTTTTAACTTATTTAGTCTAATAAAACATTTTGGACACGTGTAACAAATCTTGAAATGTTTCTATCATCATAACTTCTTGTATTGGACGTTATACAGTTGTTCAATGCACAAATATCACTTTACATGAACGCAGTTATAGACATGCATCAAAATAAACTCAACATGTAGAATGTATGCCTGCTATATCAATATGCGTAACTATTGCGCATAATTAATTAAACAAACCGGTGAAGTATATACAAAGTACCATATTCGTTCAGGTGTGAACAATTTCTATCAATAATTTAGATAATTAGACACATAGAAGGCTCATTAACCCTGGCCATATCGGGAGGGAGGCTTTTAAGTTTCCCATTTAAGCAGTTTTTACCGAAATTTAAATGAACAAATGGAGAATTTAAGTTTTTCTGAATTTTTACAAAAAGTAATTTTAAAAACTTTTAACGCTATCAAACCCAAAAATTGGTCACGTGACCTCACTAAAAAGATGTGGTCTAATTGTGGTCTAAAACAATTTTAATATTTTACTTTTGAAAGAATGAGCAAATCATAGTTTTTTTATAAAAAATGCATATCTCTCTTGAAATTGACGAAAATGTGTTTCGATTTTTTATGAAGTACAATATTTATAGTAAACGTTTATTATTTAAGTAAAAATTGTAGCAATGGGAATCTCACACTTGTCAAAATGTAGAAGAAAAATAGCAGGTACATATAATGAAATTATTATAATTCACTCCCGCAATGTTTTCAGAAGATAACATTTTTATTAAGAATATTAACATTTTTTTATAGTATACCTAATATAAAGATAATATCCTAAAATAAATATATAAGAGCCGAAAGATTAAAATTAAGTACCTACTGCATGGAAATTGCCAAATTCTGAAATAAAAATCTTTATAAAAAACAAATAAATTGGACTAAATATGTTATATTATGTTATGTAATATAATATATTTCAAAAACGGTACAAGCGAGGTACAAACCTTGATTTTAACATCACTTTAACAAACACTTTCGCAGTTCTGCCATCTAAAGTTGTAATCGTCTTGCCTTTCGACTCGACCAACTGTTCAATTGTTTTAAAAATATTTCTAGGTTGTTAAGTTGCGAATCGTAGCAATTCATTAGTATTACATGCATTATTCATATCCAACGCATTATTCATATAATAAATCGAGCAAAAGCACTCCGAGACAAAAGCAAAGCAAAATATATTTGACTGGTCGTTCTGAAAGTCCTACAACATCGGAAATATGCCACTAAATTACATTTTTCTCTGAGTACATTTCCATTAAAATAGATATTAGTAGTACTTTAATTTGAAGATAATAATTTGAATTACCATCGAGCCCTGTGACTATGACATATGTACCTGTACATTAATTCCTTTTAAGTTACACAATCCAAATTATGCTATACTGATGGGGGTAAATATACATCGAGGTGGCAAATTTCAGGGAAATACATTTAAAAATACAGTGGCAGAATGTTAATATATTCGTTAAGAGCTCACAAGAGTCCGAGGTTCAGAAAGTACAATTAGATACAAACTGCTTTTTTATTTATTTTTAGAAAAAAATGTTTAACGCATGTTTTATAAATTCATTTCTTATCAGCAATGGTGTATAAATTATTTTATTAAACTTACAATTGATTTAAAAATATTTTACAATAATACGTTTTTATGCAAAATTATTTAAAGTTGCATTTGTATAGATGGTTATATAACAAGTTTGCATATTTTACAAACTGATAACCATATTAAATTAAATTAAATTTAGTCATATAATTCATATAACGAAACATCTTTATTATATATATATAGAGATAGATGAGATGTACTCAAACTTTTTCTCATGGGTGAACGTAGCTATGCGTCATATATATTAATTCATACGGTTAGTACAGGGTGTCCGAAAAGTTGCTGTGCAGTGAAAATGTTTTATTTTATCTTTTATTTACAAGTTTTATTTACAAACTATACTATACAAACTAAGTAAAGCAATGTTTCGCTCATTAACTGACTATAAGTCACACATAATATTCTGCTCATTTAACATTGATCACTGCGCAGCCTTATCTTTCTCTTATTAGAATATTTAATATTGATCACTGCACTGCAACTTTTCGGACACGCTGTATAAGTTCTTGACCCTAGATCGTATGAGTGAGTTCAACTCATGATTAGGAGAATGCGAAATTTACTGTCAGTTATGTCAATTGGTTAAACATGAACCCTTTCCCCCCATTTGTCCTTACTAGAAAGATAAGGCATGGGATACTATTCCTTATACACTGATAGCTAAATGACCTCGTTTGGAAGAGAGCAAAGATACAAAGTATTAACGATTGATTCAGCAAATCAGGTTAAAAATTCAGTTTTGAGAGTATAATAAATTAGCAGTTAGCTTTGTTTAATTTAAAACGAAGTCAAACAAATACATATCCCGTATATTAAATTTACAAATATATTTATTTCAACATGAATCTTGTTAGTGTTTGATTATATAGAAGACTAAAAAGTTATTATGTCAATTCGACAAAAATTATATTTTTAATTACAAATAATCTACATCTTAGGAAAGTAAAATTACAATGTTTGAAGTTTGTTCAATGTAAGGTTTATTGCTTTAAGGTTTCAAGCTGAAATTTTTATTAAAAAAATACAATTCAATTAATTTAAGAGAAGTTACTTATTTTTATTTGATAACAGTATTAATTACCTTGTAAGTAAAATAAAAAAGGTAATTACATAAAAAAATATGCAAAGCTCTTAACACATTTTTTTAATTGAATTGTTGTTTTAATAATGTTTGAATTATATACTAATATATAGGTATATGTGACAAGGTAATAAAACAGTTGACTGGAAGTATAAATGCTAGAATCCCTTTTTGATCCGACTAATTCCCCCGTACATAGTTTGAAACTATGTCAGTCGAGCAAATTGCAGTTTAAAATAGCTTATTTGGGTTGATACCTGATCTGCCAAATAGCGCTAGGAATCGTGTAAGCAAAGATAGCTTAAAATATAAATATCTGAGAAAAATACATATTTTTAATGAGATTACAATTTTGTAATTTAATTTAATTTAATGAGGTAAAGTGCTTATTACCTTGCTGGCATATATATGTCAATATTGTAGGCTTAAATTAATGTCTATAATTAACCCAATGCTGTTGTGCAAATCTGTTTGTTAAAGCAAGTAATATGTACTGGGATTCGAACTTGCTACCTTTGGGTTTGAAGGCAGGAGTCCAATTTACTTGGCTTCAATTAACTGAAATGTAAATAATTTTTAGATTTAAGCAAAGTGTAATATATACGTATATAATCCACTCGTGGCTTTAAGCAACTGCTTTGAGCCGCAGTATTGAATTATTTATCGAATGATTAGTTTAAGCCCAATTAATTCAGGTTTATTTATATATCCCGCCAAGCAATTTGCACTTTATCATATGTTATTATAATAGCGGTGTTAGCCTTATCCTATAAAATTGATGAAACTGTTAATAAGGTTAATATTATTTAAAATGTACAAACTGAGATGTGAACAATTTTAGATTAAGCAAAATGTAACATATATGTAAATAATCCATAAGTATTAATTAATGATATTTCATATACACGTAGGTTTTTCTGGAATACACTTTGACTATACTTTCACAATCTATAATAAAATAAAGGAGGACTATTTTGACTCTTCTGACCAAAATCGAAACATAATATATTATGAATAAATGTATCTACATCCAATATCTGTTGGTTCAACAAACAACTGCTTAAGATTAGTTTGAAAACTATAAAATTATTTACTAAAACAAAGTGACTAAATAGCTATTGCGCAATGCTGTACAAAAAAATATATAATTTGTAATTAATACATTTATAATTATACAATTTTAGATCTTATGTTGAAGAATGACTTTATATTTTGCTTTAAATTAAATTTCTCCAAATAAATATTTCAATTTTAGTATAATATTTACTATTTTATATTTTACAATTTATTATATAAAAACATTTTATTTTTGAGAATTAGTTAAATTTAACACCACATTTCGAAAATTTATTCGTATTACAGTTAAATACTCTGTTTTAATATGCAGTAAAAATTGGTTTATTTATTTGGATGCCTTATTTAATTTAATTGCAGAAAAAATATTCTACCACCTAAATATACCTTTCAATTTTCGAATAACTAAATTAGTGAAATATATATATATATCAATATATATAAAATTACATATATTTCATTTCATCACTGTAGTTGGCGTAATAAATGTTTTTATTCTGTTGATTGTTAACATACCTGCGTAAATAATTAAAATACTTTCCAGTTCTACATACATATATATTTTGGTAATTTAATTTTTCTTCAATTAATGATCTAGTTGTAAATATATTTACTGTTAAAGATTGCATTGAAAATATTTTAAATAAAAAAAACGAATACAATCTTTATGTTGTTATACCTTTTATAGCTGTTAATTTTACACAAATAATTCTTGCTTCCTAAAATATAAACTCTACGCGTCTCCATTTCATTCTAACATTATGTACATCAATACAATAGGTAATAAAACTATGCATAGATATGCATATGAAAGTACTTCTGGCGGCGGCGCCTTTTTGATATTCTGGATCGTGTATTTTCTTCTAATTACTTTACTCAATATAGTAATCGAGTTTTCTGTAAACATGGTACATATTCTATATTCTGCATTCTGTATTTTATATTTATATATATCTTTAATAATCTATGAATATATTTAATTACATGCATATGTACATGCCAAATCAATTCTATATTGAAAAAGCATGTAACAATTAGTAGAAGTAATAATTTACCCGAGGCAATCTAATTTAATATTTAGTATAATTATCGCTGACTGAACATTTTTTGTTTGCATATATTTATGTATAATAAATACTTAAATATTCGACATGTTAATATTATAATTCACCATCTTTATGTTACAAAAAAGCTTTATTATACCTTTCAAATTAATAATGGAATTTCCGCAAAACTGTACAAAAATGATATTATTTAGTTAGACATCAATGAGAATAACAATTTATGTTTATGCTTATAATAGGACAAATTTTCTCGATAAAAGATATTTAATACAGTTTTAACTTTGAAAACGTAACCTCGGTTTTAAACATATATGTATTTATTTGCATGTATGTAAGAGGCTTACTTATAGATCTCTACTAGATTATATGTTTGATTATATAGGTTTGCTAAAACGAAAGAAATATCCTATATTTAAGTACACAAAAATACTCATTAGTAACCTATATATGGTTAAGTGTGTATTATATATCTATATACATATGTACATATCTATATTATATATGTATATCTATATACATATGTACATATGTATCAATCTATATTATGATATATGTTGTATGTATGTAGGTAAATTAATAAATGTATTTTATCCTAATTATTTATAATTATATAGTTCAATGATGTTTCTTTTATGACAAAACATATATTTAATTGAAATTGTGTATAAAATGTGAATTAGTTATTGGTTATATAAATATTAGTATTCATAATATACATAAAATTTGTTAATTAATATTTTGGTTATTTATATGATTCGTTAATTTTATATAATCTATAACTTATGTGTACAATAATTGGGAGAAAACGATTATTTGTCTATATTTTTCATGTTTTACATAAATATGTTAAACCTGCATATTATAATACTCCAGTTAAGCTGTTCTATCGCATGTAAATGAGGTTAGCTTCAATTTTTTAACCATACGGTAAAATTATCAACCAAGATCAGTACACATTTTATATCCCTTATTTTCTGGCCATATACCGATGTACGTAGACAATAATACGTGTTGTAGGACATTTTTATTATTCTTTTAAATAATTTGGAAAAATATCTCAATAAGTTTATATTTTAGTAGAAATTATACTTTGTAAATTGGATAAAAATTTTTTTTTATAAACCATAACATTTTCATTATTGGTGGATAATTTGGTTTCGTTATTAATTATTATTAATCACATAAAAATAAAAATGTATAAAAAATAATTGAATAAATTTGTTATCTAAAAAGTATAGTGTGTTGAAATACTGAATTAATTAATGAAATATGTAGTAACAATTACCCATCTAGATATGTACAATATATTCTATACAATACGAGTCTAATACGAAGACGTTTTTTAATAGAAAATTTAATTAGGAAAGAATTATTGTTATTGTGTGCACAAAAATGGACGTGCTATTATTTAAAAAAACTGTAGATCAATCCCATAATTTCAAAATATATATGTTAAATTTTCTACAAAATTAATATGTTTTAATAAAATAATACACCCAATTTTCTATGATGTTCATATTATATTTTAAAAGGTTTATAATAACGTTTTGTTTTGATAATTCACGTAAATTGGCAGAATGTAATTATTTGAGCTTAGAAAAAATAAATAAATAATTTCAAAATCAATTAAATAAATAAAGTTTAGGCTTATGAATTGTATGTATAAGTGAAAATAAACTAATTATATATTCAAACCATAGAAATTAATCAATAGATAGAATTACAATCTAAAATATTTAATTGAAAATGTTGTGCATTTTGAGTTTGTGGTCAACATCTATTATTAAAAAAATGAAGTATATTTCAATTCATTAACGTATTATTATAAAAAATATATATTTAAAAATATATCAATATTGTATTTTTACTAGTTTTTTATATCGTTTAAATTAATAATTTATAAGGGATCTATATTCTGTACTGAAAACTTACTTTTCAAATTGTTACGTCATTTTTTCAGATAGCCAATCTATGTTTATAGATTAAATTTACCTACATATAAACTGAAAAATAGAATTTTGAACTTTAAATATTAAATATGTCAAATCAAAATTACTGCTTCGGAAATGAGGCACTTCGTGAAATTGGTCTCTTAACGTTATTCCAGCGATTACTATGAAGAGCACCACCTGATAAACCCTTGTAAGGACGTAATAGGTACACTTCCGAGGATAAACCCTCTAGTACTTGTCAATAAGAACGTTTTAAACCTCCAATCTATCGTA
Source organism: Invenusta paracnida (assembly GCA_036023295.1). Lineage (NCBI taxonomy): Eukaryota > Metazoa > Platyhelminthes > Proseriata > Coelogynoporidae > Invenusta > Invenusta paracnida. Next base: position 36,902 of record JAYRBW010067251.1, on the reverse strand, counting down.
AGGTTTTGAGAAAAGTACACTTTTATAACTTGAAATTAATTACTTGAAAACTATTATTAGTTAACATATAAAATTAAATTTAATATAGCATTTGATTGTACATTTTTTTAATTTATACTTTCATAGCTAAAACTTTTATTCAAATAATATATTTTCTCTTGTTATCAAAATAATTGATTTTATTTATTCTCCATTAAAGTAGACATATGCATCTTGTACAAATTATAATGCGAAATAGTATATTTATAATTTGTACTTTTTTTAAACATTAAAATTAATGTATGTAATAGTTTATAATTTAGAAAAATTAACTGAATTAATGTGTTTAGTTTAAATTCTATATTGGAAATCTGTTTAGGTATATTATAATTTAAAGGATAATGTTCATACGATTAAGAATACTTTTCAATTCTTGGGTAGTGCGTTCTAGATGAATAGCATACAAATACTTTAAGAATATTAACCAGAAAATGAATAAGAACTGAAATGTTCTAAGCTGAACAGACCTTGCAGGAGAATATTTTCAATCTTAAGACTTTCATAAATTGTCGATATATCAAAGCGAAGCACGATTCTTTTTTGCTGATTTTCTTTAATAAGTAGTCTTTGTTAGTAGTATGATGACGTAGATTTCGAGTAGTATTCAAGTAATATCTTTATTCATATGTAAGATGATGTTTTACACATTTAATTAATTAAAATGAAACTAATAAATCATGGAATCTTCATTATATGTAAGTTTTTGTAAATGAAAAATAAATGTTTATTTATACTACTATACATGTATATAATTGAAAGTAATGAATAATTTGCACTCATATCGTGTCCATGTATTTATTTATATGGATATTTTTAAACTATATCACTAAACAGAGTATATAACATGGTTTACTGCATAGCTGATTGAATCATATGTCTGTGACACTTAATCGTTTGAATCATTTAAGATATAATCTATATACCATTTATAATATATTGTGATATGATACGAGTACTTTTATGTACCAATCGTAAAGATGAGATAACAAGAATTATCCTAGGAATGATAGAGAAAAGCAACATTCAAATAATTAGCAAATTTAGTACCTAATAAACTGGTACTTGGAAAATTAATGACACTTTAGTGTATATGCGTTATAGATAGGTGCGCTAAAATTTTTTTATAAAAAATGGTCCATTATTGCATATCAGAAATTTGTTTTAAATAAAATTAATTTTACACGTGTTGTTTAGTTGAAATTGAAGATCATAAAATCGGATTTGTTGAAGCTACATAACATTTATTGTCAACCTAGTAATATATATATGTATATATATACACTTAGTAATATTTATATAAATATTAAACTGTCATTTATGTATAATTTGATAAATGAAACTAAAACTAAAGTTTTCATACTGCACATCTTGTCGCCAATTTGATTCTAGCAGCTCTATTGGTAATTTATTAATAACAAGTATTAATAATTAAAACAAATATACTTTTAATTTATGGATAATGTAGCTGCTACAATAGAATTGGAGACAAATTTTGGAGTACAAAAAAATTGTTTTAATTTGCATTTTAAAATTTAGCATTGGACGAATTAATTTCCCTAATTTTGTAACAGGGATTAATTTTCTAATAAGTTTTACATTTTAATTTATGTATGTAGATATTACGTCTGATTTTAATACAACGGTGTTTATATCTCTATTCTGGAAGATGATCAAAGGTCCTACGATTAACGGGAATTAAGGAATTAAGGACGCAAGAAATGGTGTCAAAGAGTCTATCAGACAGACTATCATTACGGCTACATGGCAATCAAGCTATTTGATTGGCTGACAGCAGTTTAGGGGAGTAGCCCATTAGAATGGAGTAGAAGCAGTAAGATTCTAGTGAGAGGCTTTGAGAAAAGCTAAGAAAAGAGACAAGTGACGATTATTATTCACTAATTCAAAGTTCTCTCCGCTTCTTGCTTAAACCGATAAGGTGCAAATAAACTGAATACGTAGAGTACAGTACATTACAATCTTATTTCGCGGCGAATTCACTTGAAAAGACGGACCATATTGTTGTAGATACTGTTACCTATAGGTATACTATTGGTGTGAAATCCATTCATATTTCCTTAGTGGACAAATCATCATTCGGAATTTCTTAAATCTCTTGAACGTTCTCAGACGATTACTCACACGTGACGATCCATTGTAAGTAATCTGAATTTATTGTTATTTTGTTGGTTTCATTATTAACTAATTTTACAAGGATGCTTTTATGAAAATGGTTTTATGTTAGGTTATTTTTCAAGTTTCTGACTTTCTAACACTAAAACATCAGAATTTAGATTTAGATTTCCTGAGGCAGCAATACGTTGTTTAAAAAGATAAAAGCACTTATAATCAGAAAATCAAGACATATTGTCAAAACATCTAATTAAATTGTTATAATTAATTAATTTATCCATTACATACAGGATATTGCTGGAAAAATTTTGTGTTCTTTATGCTAAAAGCACATTACGGGGATATTCCGATTATTCCATCAAATACCTATTTGAAGAGATTTGATATTGCCCAGTATAGGTACAACCGCTGACTATAGTGTGGGTCAATATATATCGAAATAGGATACCTAGCTGGTGACAGCTAAAATCAACACACACCCAAATCGACAAACGGGAGTCAAAAAAGAAATTTATCTTGCTCAGATTTCACACTTGAACGATGAAATATTAGACTAAAATACTCCTTATAGAACTAGATGTCCAAATCCATGTTCTTCATGTATGCGTCGTATTTGGTTAAGAGATAGTATGTCCATTCGATAAAATAATACATTATTTCTCTAAATCTATCTACTGTGTCAATACTTAGCAAATATCCGATTACATATACAAGAATCACAATTTCTACTCCTTTTAAATATATATATCTTTCTATTACACTTTCAAACATCGTGAAACTTTTGTAGATTTTTTTGGTATTCCAGTAGATATATTTTCTATCTATCACTTGCTTCGGTATTTACTATGGAATTTCATATAAATTATTTGCTGAAAGTAACTCAAATAATTACAACCTTTTTTACAATTATTATATCTCTATAATATGACCAAAATGCATGGAGAAATTGAACAAACATGTCAACAAATATGATAATAATATTACGTCCAAATCTGCGATAGTTTCAGAAATAATCGTTATTTAAGAGCGTATTTAATAAACTAACGTTATAGGATTAACAGAACGCATCCTAACAATAGAGTAACCTAAACAAATTCTCTATGCATATGTAGATATAGATATATAATATACAAAACATATCCTAATCGACAGGCTCCATATAATGTCAATTGGAAATTGAGTTTTCTTTTTTATTCGATTCGATTCCCTAAGGAAATCATTGCTATGTAGTTTACAGTTGACTTTCTGCATGCAAAATAAGTTGGAGTTGTGTGAAAGAAAGAAATATGGGTGTACATATATTTCAAAAACTTATCTAGCTTGTATATATAGCCGGCTATTTGTATTTTGTATATAAAAAATATAGCTTTGCCTTTTCCACTTCAAAGTATTAATTTCTTTTGCGGGTTATAGATTCATGTTATAATAAAATTATTTCATTTGGTCTTTTCGAATTCATTAGTTTAGCATAATTTCTTTTAATTAATACGTCGAGTTATCCAGGTAATACACAGTTAAACATTCAAAGAATATATGTACGTATATGAAGAGAATTAACTGTAGTTTTATACCACAATTATCTCAAAACTTTAATAATAGAAATATTATTGACTGTATTATGGAAAATTAGGTTAGTACTCTATAATTACTTCAAACGCAATATGGTAATATATGCTATAAATGATGTGAATATTGCGTATTGACATACGATTTTATAAACAGTTGCATTGTACACATGATTGTATAGGGTCAGCGCCTATTAAACTAAAGGAGTAGCTTTTTATTTTACTATTATACTTTATTTAGTTTATCATCATCGAAATAAAAAACCAGATGGCAGAAATAAGGTTTAGGCATTATTCTTAAAATAAATTGTAAATCGGTAAATTTCAATTAAAAGTTGCATTTCATTTATTTATTCTTTGGATCTTCTAAAGATTCAAAATTAAAATAAGTGAGATATATATACTTCCTAAAATCGCCACCTTTTGAAATTTTTGGTTTAAGTGATCTATAGAATACTGTACTATTGTAGAGTTAGCAACATTATAGTTTCCTAAAGCAGTAGCTTTGAACTTGTTTGATTAATCGGCAAACCTATCTCCACATTCTGATGTAGTGGGAGACTATACAGACAATTGAATGTATGCAAGATGGATTAAGAGGATAAAGAACCTAATATATATTTAATGACATCTGCATGACCGTGCATATAGGTACTTCATGAGTTTTTAGAAACAGAGTATAAACGACGGCAATGGGAATTTTTTCTGGCGCCGAATATTTATAGTACTGTCTGATGTATAATTTATGTTAATATGTACATCTGTATGTGTCTATAATGGGGGAGAAAATGTTTAATTGCACACATACATACATATATATATATATACTAGATGTGTGGGAATGCGGGTAGAATATTATTGAGATCATTGTATTCATACTATACAATATTATCAAATGAGATTGTTATCTGTATCAATAATTATTAGACACAGAATAATATATTGCCGCAAGAAATGTTGCAGTTAAACCATTGCAATTTAAGTATTAACATTACTCGTACTTTAAACATTTAAATTTGACAATAGAGTCCATAAAATGTTAAAGATTTAATGAAGTAATTAAATGAATTTACTAAATATACATATGTCTTGTATATATATATTTATGTATGTAATATAATGTTTTTCTCATAATCTATTAATATCACTTTCCCGCGTAACTATCAAGTTCAAATTTTTTTGTATAAATGTAGTTTCTTTAGTGTACGTGGATTTAATAAACAGTTTTTATATGTTATACATAAACGTATATTTTGTTCATGTCTATGTTTTGTGTAAAATAATATCTAAGGTTAGATAATTAATTATAATAACTAGTATTTTCTGTATTCTATTACAGTCAATCCGACTGCCATTTGCCTAAAATAGACTATTCATAGACTATGCTCTTATAACTTATATTGTTCAGAAATATTATTTTTGAATAATTTAACATTTTAAGTTAAACGTGTTCCTATAAATTCAAGAAATTATCAGCAAATTTAAAAACAGACACATTCGTTTCTTTCAATTTTTAATTTTTATGCCAAAGTGCTTCCATTATGGTGAGACTATCTATATATTCCAAATATATACTTATTTTTACTATGGTCTGTTATGTCGCATAGTAGAATTAAGCCCTGTAAATCATTCTTTCTTGAAAAAGAAAAACAATTATACACTAATGCTTGATTACCTGCGAAATTAACCTTTGCATACATAAAAGCCACTCAAACGATACTTCAGAGAGAATTATAGATTTTTTGTCATCGCAGAAGTTTATCATGTTTAATTAATATAAGCACATCTCAGTTATGCATAAAGATGTTGCTTCTAAAGATTTTCGGAGATTTGGCGATTATCATGAAAATAAGTGCGATTTTGAGTTTCCAAAACTGAAGTTAATTAAAACTGATCAAAATTTACACTTCACTGCTATAACTGAGTTATACTTTGTATGGGGGTTTAAACTAGACTACCATTATTTAATAATTTAGTATATATGTATATATATTATTTCATTTTAACACCAAGCTGATCGGTCTTATGATCTAGTTATTAACATATACCTATCAACCATAACATCTCTTAAGTTTGAGGTCTATCGGTTGACCTTTCAAATTACTTATAAGTAAGATGACTGGAAAAAACACTCTATTTATAATAAATATTTGCTGAGTTCTGTACGACCACTTGAAAGTCTATGGCAGTTTTTAGAGATTAGATTAAGTAAAAGGGAACCGAGAAATGAAACGCTTGAGACATACTATTTAAACAGCACAATTTTTGCTGGAGTCAAATGTTTTATACGTCTTCTGTTGTGTAATTTATGTTGAAATATTAATATTTGCGAGATAAAAGTATAAGATTATATATATTTAACATTTAAAATAGCATTAATATAAAGTTTAGGTGTAGCTACTTCTGACAATAGCACAAAATTAAACTTTCAATTTTTATCAACTTTACGAGGGCATGGCATGTATAACTGACATAGAGAAAGTGGTAAGAATACTAAGAAAATCACAAGATTTATAAGAAAGTGATAAGGCTACTAAGAAAATGGTAGGATTGCTAAATAAAGTGGTAAGACTGTTCAGAAAATAGTAAGATTTCAAAGAAAATGACAAGACTGCTAAATATGGTAAAACTGTTATGAAAATAGTTAGATTGCTAAGCAGATTGTAAAAATAATTACCTTTAAGAAATTAATTATATTTTGATAAATGATAATGGGATAACGAATGTCTATATGACGAATAAAAACAACTTCTTAATTTTTTAGTGAACATTATGAATCTACTTCTGGAATTCAAATTTAATTTCTTTAAAATATTTTCAGAAAACTATTTAAAAAATTTATTCTCTGTGCAAAGATGATATTAAAATATTTACTAACGTTTTATTGGGTTGTATAAATTAAAGTCTTGAAAAATGTAGGTATTAGTAAACCGGTCTATATATAATTCTCCTGTTATTTTGTTGGTGCTTAAAAAATTATTTTCTAGAATTAATTATGTATACTATTTAATTAATTTAATAAGAATAAATTTAGTAAATATTTATTCTTTAAGTAAAAATCTCTAATTTTCTAATAATATATAAAATTATTTGACTTTTGTTGTTAATAAATGAGATATAGAATTAAATTAATAAAGCTGAAATTAATTTTAATCAGTAAACAAATATATAATTAATTTGTACCATTTTATAAGATAATGTCCATATTATTTTTAAATGATTCAAATATTTGTATTGTATATACATAGTAGGAAATTACAAGTACCTAGTCAAAATGGCCTCAATACATAAACCTGTAAAACAAAATTACTGGCCCGGACATTTATAGGTAAAAATCACACCTATAAACCGTTTTATGTCAAAATATATACGAGTCATCCATTTCCTACTAGGAAATCAGTCTTCCAATATTTTTGTTCAGAGTTGTATTATGCGATGAATCGACGACGCAGTGAACCAAGTCAGTGATCAATTGATACTATAACAGAGGTGTTAATTCCATTAGTTGCTTACCCTAAGTAGTAATGCACCCTGATGTTACAAAATACTTGCGTATATCATATAGCCCCCATGTTACCCTTTGACCTTGCCAAAATGAGTTATGTAACCACTTTGTTTTTTAGTCTGTCGATTAATGATTTCCCAAACTTCTTCTTCTCCCAAACTCACATTTTTTCTCTTTCTCATAGTTGGTTTACTAACTCGAGTCTAGCTAATTCAATATATCGAGCAGATCACACTAAACAACGCACATTAATACATACATATACAATGTTTTGTCTACACATACACGTTGTACGATAGCATAATGGAAATACGTTGGGTGAGGATGACTTTAATGCAGCATTGCTCGGCCATTCTCAAAGTCTGAACATCAATCATTCGAAAGGAACGCAACTTTGAGTCGTAATCAATTGCTTTCTTCCCTTCTATTCTTCGCTCTCCCCATTCAGAAATGTGACAGGTGCTGGCGTGTTTATTCACAGGAGCATTACAACACATATTATCGAGGGTTTGTGTATGTGAATGTATTTTGGATGTCTTCCCAAAGTATTTATGTATGTAATAGCAGTAGGCAATCGCATCATACAGTATTATAGCGGATCAAGGCATTCTTTTCCATCGTTATTTGTATTCATTTATTCACAGCAAAACATTAGTTACACATTAATAATTTTGCTTTTCCAATCGATTTTTTGGGGAAATTTTAATCTAAAATATACATTCAATAATTGGGTACTTTATTGTAGTACATTTAATTACATTTAACTTACTGTTTTACTACACAATCGATTTATTGATTAAAATATATTTTAAATTCTGCAACAGCTTAAATTTGATAAATATTGAATGAATTCAAATTTCATCAAAAGTGCAATTTTGACCTCAAGAATAACAGTTGCTATGAAAATAAAACAAATTAACAATGCTTGACGTTTTTTAAAGATGGAAGTAATATTTTAATCTCAATGATAAAAACTGTATTCTATAGAATTATATAATGAAATGAAATTTTCTTAGTATTTTACACAAATTTTCAAAAATTACCTATTGACATCTTTGTCAACGACACATAAATTTATGTTATAATTGTAATCATTATATAAAAATATATACTAATACACACTTCTATATGATAATTATGAACTTCCTTCAAATATCTGTATTATTATATTTATTTATTGCAACACTTACAAAAATTATGAAGAAAATATTACTAATTTATTTTTAGGTTACATATAACAAAATTATAACTTTAACATAAAGTAATTGATATAATAATTTATGGAGTTTTAATTATTTTTAATGCGAATATTTTCTGAATATATACTGGTCCTTACACTTTTAACTGGGTTTTTAAAGGATTGTATTTTGTAGTGAAATCGTTGGAATTTATTCTTTTCGGCAGAAGTCAACAAAACAGATATTTATTTGATTTCTTGATTTTATTTGCTTCCCAACTCAATTATGAATATGTGGAAAGGATTATTAAACAAAATATATTTCGCGTTTAATTATATTTTAAAACTTTAGCGTTAACTAAAAATGTACACAAATCCTAAATGATATAGTCTAACTGAACAATGCAATGGAGAGCATTTTTCATTTAAGCAAATCCTGTGAGTCGAATGCTTTGTATACTTTATTGTAAGTAGAGTATTACATAAAATGTAATCATAGTCTCAAAATTGACGTGCTTTTATTGCCAGCTTTTAAAAACACGCCATAATATATCTACTTAACAAAATATAACATAATATTATAATACACGGAATGTTTTTCATTGCGTAACGTTTGCTTATTTATAATTAAAAACCGCTTAAATAGGACAATAGATGGAATTGAATGAGTCATAATAGTTTGTTTTTCATCTCCTCTGTCACAATTATTCTGTTTTTCTATAACAATAAATAATATCATGTAGGTAGGTAATTTGATAACTGAAGTATCGTCTTATTTAATAATTAAAAAAATAATGTTACTCAGTAATTTCTATTAATACACACTTTTTTAAATAAAAAAAGAATATCACTTTACTAAGATTTAGGCAGCTAGGTCTAAAGGTGCAGTCACACACAGTTGTATATTATGGAATGCATACATGGAATTACATTACATAAATACATGTATACTTATCATATATTCAAAACACGCTTAAATTTGTTTGATTTTTCGATTTTCCTTGAACAGAAGTATTAAAGGAGTCATGCCGACAGCGTTACTTCAATAAAGCACGGTTGATAGGCCTACTCTAGTAGACTTCAAAGAAAGACAATATAAACAAGTGTGATGGAGTTTTTCTTGTAATATACCTACATCGATAAGCAATGTGTCATGACACAGAACATTATATCATTTATTCCCATTTCTCCGATGAAGCAGAAATTAGGCCTAATCCAAGCGATGCACACCCTGTGATTATATTTATTGCTATATAATAAATATATTATACAAATGTGATGTAAATTTACACATTATTTTATTATGCATTAAATTACAACAAATATGACAAATGTAGAGAATAGAGAACGTTTCATTTCCAAATTATTTCACTAATCTATTGCAGCTTGTCTAATGCGACATTTTATTTCAATGTGGTATGTAACGTAGAAATTCAAGTTTTACAATCAATCGTTTAACTTTAATTGAGGTTTCAAAATGTTAAAGCTATTATTTGAATAGATTTTTATAGTTTAAATTTATTTAGAATATATGTTTGCTTTTACTTTATTTCTAAAAACATATAAACTTCTTTTGTAATTCATACTTAATAAATATTTGATTTTAAAACAAACGTAAAGCTTGTTTTATAACTTTTTGTAAAATTATGTTTAACATATTACTTAATTTATGCAGAATGATAGTATCACTTTTATATTAAATTATCCAAATATAGAAAATTATATGATTTACGATATATAATATACTTTCCGGATTTATATACTGGTAAAAATCATAATTTGAATTATTGAAATAAAACATTGTACAATTGATGTATAAACAGTTCAAATATTTGTATTTAAGTATTAAAATTATTTTAAATCTGTATTCAAATTAAATATTCAAAAGAACCATTTTTACAATTTATTAAAATTAATATATGTCTACACATTTATTTTTATATTCTTTTAATTTTAAACGTATAAACTTTAAATTAAATAAGGCTCTTCTATTTGAATTTTTTAAATTTTGGTAGAATTTTTTTACATTTTGTTTCACTTATCTATCAAATAATTTAATATTAAAATAGATTAATAAATCAGAATTATGTGAGTTACAGATTTGTATATAAATATTATCTCAACAATATAAAAAATACACAAATAAAAATATTTCTCGTTGTTTTACGAAGAAATATTTTTCCTATGGATTCGCTTAACCAGACTAAAATTTACTTTTTTTTTACTTTACACAATATGTGATAAAAAATTATAAAACGTTATGTTACGTTTCTGAGTAATTTCAATATTACATTTTTATGGGTTACACCTAAATGCCTACAAGTTAGATTATCCTGACCCAATTTTCTCCCAAAGGAAACATAAACAGTACTTAGAAACATCATTAAAAAGTTGAATAAATATTTTAACGATTACTATGTGCTCTGTGATAAAGCACGCTCAAGCTAGTAATAGGTTCATAATACCTAGACCCGTTTATTGTAAGAGTTTACCAGAAATGTATTAAAACATGTGTTTTAACTTTATTCCTTGGAAAAATATGAAAAACTGAGTATGTTATTAGTACATTTTTGGAAAGAATGAAAATATGTCATAATATTTTTCTGTTTAAAAGTATATGAAATATACAAAATGTAACAGTAATAATAATAATAAAATACTTACTGGATCGGAATCAATAGAAGCGTCGAAAGCCATCCAGCAGTTTTAGGTAGCACTATTCTGCAATTAAACATACATGAGAAAATAGGCATGGAATCAAGCCCACAAATATGATAAAAAGCCTTTGGGAAAACTGTCCAAGAATGCATGCTGTTTGGTACCTATGTAATATACATTCTTATAAATATAACCAGCAAATTATAGTTGCACCAATTTACCTATGTCTAGCTGATCATATTTGACAAAAAACTAAAACTATAAAATTCTAATGTTTCACTCGGCTAACTAAACTATAGAATCCTACGCTAGACTTGGTTGTTCTCTCATTCCAATAATTATGCTGTCTACTTTTCCCTTGAAGTCAAAAAGTAAATTATATACTAAATAGGATCGCTAAATAGCTGAAATATTTACAGCTTTTCTCTTACCCAACAAATAAGACTCCGTAATTAGGCCGTCTGGACACTGTACCATTTTCGGTTTCTGTATAAATGTTCATCTCTCTACATCTGCTGTAGAGACACCGGGAAATAAATAATTCTGTTACAATTTTAACGTAACTAACTTGTCGGGTACATGTAGTTTATCGTTTTTACTTCGATATGTGTGAAAATATTTCCGCTATAGATTAACACATTTTAAGGGAAAAACATACTTTTCTATTTCCAGTATTTTTAAAACTGATAATATTTTTGTTAATTTATCTAAATTGTCACATTTATTTATTATTGACAAATAATCTATAAATCAGGTATAGGCACATTGTCAATTTAAATGTTATATTAATTTGTAATATTATTAATTCATACTCAATAATAAAAATGTGAAATATATATATATGAAATATAATATAATAATTGTATAACAATATATGCGTATAATAATAATATAATGAAAATAATAAATTAATATTCATTTCAAAATTTTTATTCATCTATAATTAAAATTATCCTTTTGAGATATCTAGTTTATTTATAATTATGAGTAACATATTTGTAAGTTTTATAATAGTGAAAATGTCACAGGCCAAATAAAATCATTTCAATTTAAAAATTTCGTGTTAAATTGAGTTTCGTAAAATTGGACGGTATGTACCAAGTTATTGATCTACCTCTGTTATTTAACTAAATTCAAAACTTTTATATGTTTATAACCATTATTTTGATTTTACTAAAACGCTTTTGAATATAGTTAAATCTTAGAAATTAACTTTTACGCTCATCACTGCAGCTTTTTAGTCTCAAACTAATTTGGAGCACCTCAGTTGTAGGGTATAGCTTCTGTGTAATTTGCTGAATAGGATTGTTAACACGTTACACTATAGATGTAGTTTTATTACTGTAAAATATTGCGATTATAATATTATCTAATAATACTTCAAACCACTTGTCACAAACTAGATTGAGCGTAAAAAATATAAACCACTAAAGTTACACGCACTTGAATTTAACACTTCAAAAATGTGTACACTTCAAAATATAACCTGTTTATCTCTTAATTTAAGATAATAAGAGTTGCATAAATATAGTTGCAATATTACAGAAATATATTTGGATAATACTTTCATTAGTATACTCGTACAATGTAAAAGTGTAGGCAAAAGTATCCTATTTAGTCCAAATATTGATAGCATGCTAATTAATTTAACCAACATAAAAGCACTTAATTAATTTCGCATGCGTATATTAGGTAACTATACGAAAAAGGTGAACTTCTTTCTTATAATTAATGTTCGCTTATGGACTTATTTTAGCTTACAGGTTTCTAACTCTGGAGTATAGTGCTATATTTGTCATTTCCCACTTCATGTAATACCTAGATAGCTAAGCTTCCCTGAGTTTAGTACAAGATGACTTTCACGATATAATAATTAAAGAGATATCGATCACAGCGTGACTCGATAGGCGTAATTATAGTAAAACAAGCAGCTTGTACATGTATTTAAACGACCGTGCAAGTGAATATACTGCCAATTTTAAAAAAGTTCTGTGAACAGATAACTAAAAATACAATCTGCATCTGTATTAATTATACCAGAATGAGCTATGGTTGCCTCTCAAGTTCAAATATTGCTTATCTTAGGGATTAGAACTACAATATGCGTGAGGCTTTCAGCAGTGAGTAAGAGTATCGTAATACCGGTTACTAGATAATTATATGATTGTTTTCTCTCTATAACCTGCCTATACTCCCATAGTTGTATTATAGCATAATATGCATTGCTGTAATTCCTGCTTGGAACAATGCAACATATTAATGAGCTTAGATCTCAAATGTGATAGTGAAAAAAGTGGGCGCCTCTGGAATATGAAACAATGCTTGACTGATGTTAAATATCTGTGTAAATGTAGGACTTTGTAGTATGTATTTTTTTTTTCTTTCTTTAAATGATATATGCACCTTAATATTATACTTCTAATACTTCTAATTATTATAATCTAATCTATACATATACCGATAAACGATTATATATATCCACAATATACCTTAATTCTAATCATTTGCAAATAAGATGGAATTATTAGATTCATCTTATAACATTTGTGCCATACTCGTAGTATGCTATAGTAAGTGAAAAATTGTGCAGTGTTTTCTATGATCGTAATTTATGTACCCAATATTTATAGAACTATATAACAATTTATATAAAGCGTCTGCCATTTAATTAGTAATATTCTATATTGCATTCCTTACATTAATTTAGTTAACAACATGCATATACGGATAGAGTATATTATATACAAAAGCAAATGTCATTAGGATAAATAAAAACATTCGATGTTCTTAGTATTATTCATAAAGGATGTAATATTCTAGTTTATCCAAGAAATATGTCATTTTGTGTTTGAATATTCTTCCGCATAACTGAGAACAAATTATTCATAAACGTATTAGGAAATTCTGTTTGAAAGATATAGTTTTAAATACTTCCAGAAAATAAATTAAATTGTATCGCGGAGAATTTGTTTATGTAGTTACGCTCCATTAATAATAATAAAATGAATAAATACAGTCTACATGCTATAATTATCTGGCAAGTATTAGAAAGTTAATTAACGATATAATAAAAGAAATAATTAGGACAGTATAGACAATCTGTAAATAAAACATTTCTATAGCGATGGTATAGAAGGTAATAAAGTCATAATAATGTGATAAATTGCAATAAAAATCATAATTTAATGTAACTAATGTAATTAACAAAAGCTTTGATTAAGGTTGGAAAGTTTAAAATTAAGGTGTAAAATTTCCCAGAAGCCAATAAATATTTAATAAACTTTTTCTACTCCAATGATTTTTATTTTTCTTAATTTAAATGTTTGAAATTAATCCCTCAATATTTAAGTAGAAAAATAGTAAATTGAAAATCGGCTTTTAGTTTTCTTGCATAGGGAACCACGATAAAATGTATAGTGGCTTTTATTTATAGTCAATTAAAACTATTGATTGAGAAAATGATTTTAATGTTATTGATCTTGACCATTATCAGTTTAACACTCTATCAGTTAAAACCATAGATATAAATATACTTAAAATAAATATTATAGTTAGTCTATGTATGGTTAAAACATTAACTAACTATTATGATCGATTCAAATATATTTTCACTGAAAATTTATTGATTTAATGAAATTTTATTTCCGTGAGAATAAGTATTGCTTTTTACGAATTTTATCTCTTAAACCCAAGCTATGTATAAATCATAGTTATATCCACTACAGAAGTTAAATTGGCATTCAGAATCATTCTAGAATCAAGCGTCTTTGCCAAAAACAACAAGATAGGCATACACAAATATAAGTTGTAAAATACCTAACATCGTTTATCGTATAAAAAAGTACCGTCCTTCCTTTGGTCACTTTTTTCCCGTCGCACGCTATATTCAATATAAAAGTTTGTTAAATTTATATATGTAAAAAATGATTTAATTCTGGCTTTCAAATTTTCATTATCTGTGTATCACTCGTGTTCCAGTGTCACTTTCTCTTTAATTTTTATATATATATATTATATATTGTAGAATCATAGACAGCGTCGTGTACAGAAGTCCTAAAGATAGGCTAAGTCACGATAGATTTAAATATACAGATATGTAGATATATAAATTGAAATCGTCGTACTTTACAGGAATACAGATCTATACCGATCCCGCGATCTTTATGTATAAATGTGGATATATTCTCTTATCATTTCAGCTACATTTCATTTATTACATTTCGCTGTGTTGTGTTAATGTGGTAAAACTCTGATAAAATACACTATACATAACTTTCATACTTGCTTTTAGCGGTTATATATTGTAAATAGCTGACGGCACTATTTAATATGAAAAAAGAGGCGTGTTGGATATTTCATGAATCTCTTCTTCATCTTCCTGACCTCTCCCTTTTCTTTCTTCCGGGAAATTTTACACAAAAAGAAGAATAAAAAGAAAGAACATTTGATAGCGGTCTGAAAAGTTGAGTTTTCAGAATAAGAAGCATATAAGCTTTACACCGTGTTAGCGTATAGAATGAATATTTAGAGATCAGATTTGAACAATTCTATGTCTTAAGTTATATATGTCTTAGTTTCTAAGAGTCTTGGATCTGAGCTATATAATCGCTTGTGAATTTAATTCTTTTCTTCTATAAAAGACTAAATTTCATCAGTCTTTCAATAGATACTTTGTTAATATTTGTTATGATTTATTGAACTTGATTTGTCTTATAGTCAGTGTAATAATACCGCATTAACAGCATGGTTAATACATATACATGTGACAGAATGCTAAATAATTGTTATTAGCTGTTTAAAATTCGCGCGTTTTACTTATTTGTATTGTATTTTAGATTACAGCTATAAATTATTATAGATTATTAGCTATAAATGTTCTGCATATATATAAATACCTAGAGCAAGAATTTAATTGTGTTATGCTTTAAATATATACATTTATAGGTTATTTTTATACTTTTATATTGCGTATACGAATGTCTGGTATAATATATTTACCTTTTAATATCAATAAATAATTAATTAAACTTGATAGAATATAAGTTTTTATGTTTTAGGGTAATCAATTTCTCAACTTAACAGAAATCGGAATAATTTTAATCCTTTTTTAGGGTAATTGAAGAATTATATATATCAGAAAAATCAAGAACATACATATATACCTAATATGTACATTATCCTTCTTACATATAAATTTAATTCATTCTTAAATAAATTCCTTATACGTTTGAAAGTTTTTTCAGATTCA
This sequence comes from Invenusta paracnida, assembly GCA_036023295.1. NCBI lineage: Eukaryota > Metazoa > Platyhelminthes > Proseriata > Coelogynoporidae > Invenusta > Invenusta paracnida. The sequence continues at coordinate 20,580 of JAYRBW010067251.1, read as the reverse complement.
GATTTGTACGTTTTGATATCGAATATAACTATACATAATTAAGTTTGTTAGTTTATGCTACCTAGGACATGTTCTAAATAAAAAACGCTTTGGAGCGGTTATTCAGACATTTCCGCTCAAAACAGTTTCTCTCTATAGAGAAAATGAATAATAATCTTTTGTCGTTTTAAATACTTAAAATTGAAACAAAAATTTATATAACATCCCACAAGTATTAAGAAGTATTGTAAAGAAATCTTAACACAATAAATATTAATTAGTCAATAAATGTACATAGATAAATGTTGAAAATTAAATACTTTATCTGAAGCTTAAAAATTCTTTGTTATTTGCTAAAAAAAACCTATTCTAATATGCATTTTTCATTACGTTAAGCCTTATAGTAAAAATATGATATTATTGCTTTATTATCTTTAAATATAGGAAAATGTCTACATTATTCCTTTGAATTTTAAATAAAGATTTTAAAATGGGCCGACGAACATCTTTTATGAAATAAAGTATTGACTAAGACGAGCGATTATTTCGTAGCAAACAAGAAAACACAAAAAAAAGAAAATATATAATCCAACAGAAAAATTTATTTGAAGACAAAGCAAAAACTTATTCAGTTGTGTTCAGTGGCAGAAAGCAAGAAATATCTTAACCGTGGGTGGAGTCGTTTTCTTCCGATAAAAAATAACTTTATTCATTCCATAGAGTTTCGAAATGGTGGCAGTGTCTGTATTCTACATAAAACCCGGGGGGAGTTTTAGAGAGAAAAACAGAGACTGTTAAAAGATAAAAAAAGTACGAAATATAGACAGTCTTCAAGGTTTTCAGCACTGTCGCACGCTTCAAAAAATTTTCAAGAACAGCACATTGACTATTTCTCTCATATATAGAAAGCAGCTGATATTGGTGCTACTAGAATCATGCAAACTAAAAGGGAAAAAAGCAAGGAAGACAAGTGAGCATTCGTGGTGCTTGATGCGCTACCGACTCTGTACCCGCAAGTGACAAATTAATAAAAATAACTAATTAATGTGACCCAATCATACCACCTCTTTGATAATATGTACCAAATTTTCTCTTAGTTTTCTCTTCTCAATCTTATACTAGAATGTTTATATACTTAGAATAAAGCTTGTGAGTTTAAAAGTGTATAGCGCAAGTCTGTCGTTATTGGGACTATTTTTGAAGTGTGCTTATAAATAATATACTTTGATATAAATCTGCAGAATTATATAATGCACGATCAAACATTATTAAGTTATAAAATGTAGGGTGAACCAATTTATAAGAATGTCGGATAATCGAATTATAGGAAAGTTAGCACCAAATTATACTTATAATCCAATAAGTTTTCGTAAGTGAACTGTATAGATTTCTTTTAGGCTCATTTGAAAAGAGACTTTAATACAATACATATTCATGTAAATTCCACTTAAAATTTCTATAGAAATTGCCAGAATGATATAAAAGTGATATATATTTAAATATAACACAGCTTTTTATTATTTTTAGTTAATAGTAAATGGTTTAATAATTGTTTGACATTATTTAAAATAATTGTTTAAGAGAATATATTTGGGATTTACATTATGTAAGTGTGTACTGACTAAAGATTCGTTGATTTATTTGCCAAAAAATATTATCTGCAGATTATAAAGATTTTTATAGCAGAAACAAATGCACGATGTGCGGCTTTATTATTAATTTAATACTTTAAACCTATCGCACAGGCAAAATATGACTTTTTAATATGCTTTGATAGCATTTTAAGTGCCGCTATTAGATAAATGATGAATAAACCATTCGGTTTCTGTAGAATTCCCCTTTTGCGATATTTCGGATAAGAGAAAATACAATCACAATCAAAACGATCAATATAATATAGACTTAATAGTATAAAATATACAGTGTATCCATGTGTTCTTCTGACATAGAAATTCATGAAAACTTTACATACTTAGATAAAAGTATATAAATTATGTTAATGTGCAAATTGACATATAGGAATAGTATATATGTATATAAATGTATGTACCTATATAGATAAATATTTGATGTAAAACGTGTTACTGATAAAAAATAAAAAATAAATTTATAAAATGTATTTATAATATATTCAATAGGAAGACTTACATAGAAACCAAAGTGGCACATGTTTTCTGGTTTGATGTAACTATTTTAGTTACTGACATATATATGCCAAAACCTGAGAAATTAAACAAGTGATTTTGGACAAATATTCAACAACTATATATATATTGGTAACTAAGCAACCGTTTACCTTTAAACTTTAAATCGCCTTCAGGCCATCACTGGTTATCGGAAGAGTTGTCATATTGTCACATCTCTCTTAGTAGGGGGTTTATTTAAGGTAAAATATTGAATTTATTAAATTGATATTTTTAGGTACCCTAGAATTTGGCTAACAAAATGACTGATGACCTTGGAAGTTGTAGTAGGAATCTCATAGTTCTTGACGTATACGGATGCTAGAATGTAGATCAATACCTCAGGTATGTCCCCACATTCTAAAGTGTCCAAGGCCTGTAGAATAGTTCTTGACGTATACGGATGCTAGAATGTGTTTTATACGTTACGACAGATATAAAAAAACATAAAAAGCAGGGTTTTTCTTTAAATCTCTTTCAGATAGCTCAGTGACAACTTTATCGATTGGTCCGCGATTTTAGAACCGTATATGTATTTCCTCTTTTTTGATCCGAGATCGGGAAATATAAAGTAATTACAAAAATCACGTATAGATAACACGTACAAAAACACCTATAGATACTTATTATCTATAAATCTATAATCTCAATATCGTAGGTAATTGTGCGAAATACTGTACTTAATAAAAGGAAGAATGATTCTTAATTAAATATTTCAACTTTTTAACTCTATATATATATCATTTATTTCATATTTTTCTTGTAAAATGTTGCTCTCTGAACTTCTAAAAATAGTAAATTACAACCATATCAATGACATATATTTGCCGACTTAGAACCTCGACTAAGACTGATGGCTTTTAATCAACAAAACCCTGTTTAACATGTATTTATACAAGAGGAATCCTGGTGTCTTAGTTGAAAAAATAGAGAGCAAAACGGAACTAGGGAGGTACTTGACAAGAAAAACTGACTTATCGGACGGTCATACCAGTTTACAACTGTCATAACCATTTCTGACTATATAGAGGCAAAATTAGACTTTTTACAAATCGGGAAAAAAATAAATGTTCAGAAATAATTGCAGCCTCTTTTAGAGAATGACCTGCTGTGTGTGTACATGCCAAACATTTGTCGAAATTAAGCCCCAGAAGGCCGATGCAATGGCCTAGCTAATATCAGCAATTGATGCATTTGTGCAGTGCATATATGGCTACTTTGTCTCATGTCGACCGCTTACTTAGCTGGCTAACAAACAGACCGATGTGTATATTTTAAAAAACCTTGAGAGGGAGAGAGAACTAGAGATTATATAGGTACTAAATGAAAATTTAGATAGTGGGGATGGGTAGGTTACACTTTCTTGGGTGTCATTTTTCTCTGAACATCACCTGTTCCATCACAGGGTGAAGCGTCCTAGAGTGACGAAGGTAGATTGCCGACAAGAGATAGAAAGAGGGTGCTTGTGTTTTCTTGTCAATTAAATGCGCATACCACAATATCACTTATTCTGCCAGAAGAAATTACCTTTTGCCTTCATTCTCCCGCTATTCCACCTATTTCTGCAGTTTTTCATTTGAACAAAAAATACCTCTCGTCATGATTCCTTCCTGCAGTCCCCTCCCCGCGTGTCGAAAACTGTCACGACACGCTGGGGGTGTTGTTATGGCATCCCCTGAGGTCAGCACACCAATGGTGCAGTGATGCTGAGTTACACTAGTTCACGTCTGTAACCTGCCGATACCTCTGTCTCTCCCCTATTTTGCAAAACTATCTAATGGGGATTATTAATTGAGACTCTTAAACTATAAATAAGAAATAGAATAGGTACTAAAGGCTCCCCAAAGTATAAGGAAATATAGAAGCACATGTCATATCATTCTCTCAAATTCAAACCCATATTATGCACGTGTGTGTATTTTTAGAAATATCTATTATACATTACCTATATCTTTTTAGTTTACCAAGGCGTAACAGTGCATTTTTGCATTTATGTATAATTTTGTATGACATATGTCTCTTTGAGGGAAGTCAACAGAATCAGATGCTAGAATCGATCATATCAGTATTTTATTTGTGCCTATATTTGAACGTCTGTTCCCTAAAAAATATGCAGTTGTTATTAGTAATTAGTACAATTTGTTTTCTATGTATTACCAAATATGTACCTACCACCTATAATTTATAAAATATTATACCCCTACCCAAATCAGTAGTAAAAACATTATATATATTCCTCACTTCTTACAGCATACCGCAAGGCTTAATCCCATTTGTATACAAGATCATGCGTGCCATTACAACATATATATATATGCACACACACGCATAAGAGATTTGTGTATATTATAAACATGCTAATGGAACCGACATTAACGAATTAAGTCCAAAATCTTGTTTTTCAACTTCTGGTTGACTGCTTCATTGGAAGAAACCCCGATAATGCATAAGTATATTAGAGGAGCAATATTAGAGTTACAAACAAATTTCGAAAACGATATATTATGGCTATATTATAGAATGACAGGCCAGAATTATTTGAGTTGACAATTTGCCTCAATTCGAGAAACCAGCAAATTATTTTTTATAAATGCCCTCTTCTAACGGATTTATTTTAAAATACCTCCTATTTGTTTGTCAATCTGTCTGTCTGTCTGTCTGTCTGTCTGTATCTAAATCTATTTTTCAATTTTGTTGTTTAGAAAGTCACCCGATCCACTTTTGATTATACATCCCATCCGTCTATCTCCATCGTACCTTCCTTTGGTTTACCTTCGCCATAAATATATTAGAGTACAGTATAGAGTTAATTTCCATTTTTATTTGCTCATCTCTAATTCTACTAAATATCCAACTGGTGACGTTATTTTCCTCCCTTTTTTCTTCACTCAATTCAAATTTCCATCTAATATTGACTTAGTGACTTCCGATTTTTAAAATTTAAATAGGTACTGATTGTAATATTGAGATGGCACGCTGTGCACGTGGTCATACCAATCCCCAAAATTATGAGAGCTTCTTCCAAATATTCGTAGCCTTTTCGATATGTTTATCAAATGTTGAACGAATATTGGCAATAACACTATCAGAACGTTGTATCCAAAATATATGCAGTTACTGGTAAAATTACTTAATGATGAGTATATAGGAAATCTGAGAGATTCCATATACACTAATATCACTCATTCCCTTTTCTGTGATTCCTTGTTTTCATCGCTTATTACAAGTTAATTACAACTCGAACAAGCTTAGTGCTACACCTATATATTGAAAATAGAAAGATATATTATGGGAAAACTTTTTGGGAACAAAATATATTCTCCAAAAAGAGTGTGTATCCGTTAATGAGACTTTTTCGCTTCAATCATTTTATTCCGTTTATATACGCTTCAAATTTAGTTAAAACTAGCATGCATGTTGAAGCTACGAGTATATCTATATGTAATATATTCTGTCCCAGATGGCGTCCTTAATTATTTGTATATGTATTCACTAGACTAAGTACTTCAAGCTGTATACATAAACTACAGACGTACTTATCATTTAAGGGATACAAATAAAATTGAATCAAATATAAATGCCACTTTTAGATATATATATATATATCTTTACAAATGCGATATCTATGTATATTCAATAGTATCCCGTGGAATTAATTAATCATCTATATTATATTTTATTGGAGAAAATTGAATTAACTATTTAATATTTAACATTTAATATTTAAAATTTAAAATTTAATTGAAAATAAATATTTTAATTATTTTATTTAATGATATAGCAAAGAATGCAATTAAGCAAATAGGTATATTATTAGTATTAATGGCTGTATTTATTTGATTATAGTGAATTATTAAACAATATTATTTATTATTATGTAATTATTATTATTAAACAGTATGTTATGTTATGTTATGTTATGTTATGTTATGTTATGTTATGTTCAAAATACTTGACATCTATAAGTTTTAAAAATTATTTTATGAAATTACAGTAATGGGTATATACTTTTATTAATTATAAAAATAGTTCGTTTGATATGCTTTCTAATATTGTTTAATAATTCGCAATAATCAAATAAATACAGCCATTAATACTAATAATATACCAATTTGCTTAATTGTTTTCTTTGCTATATCATTGAGTAATAAAATATACATATAACATTAAAATTAAAATTATAGGATATGCAGCAGACTAAATATCTAAATATCTAAGTATCACGGAACCAACCAAATTTTAAATTTGAATACAATCCAACAGCTCACTACACATTTTTGTAATATTTCTAAATTTTACCCACATTTTGCATTTTTTGTTCTTTTTCGTTGTCGTAAATGATAACTGTCCCGAATCGGCAGCATACAAAAAAAAAGAGAAAGTTGATATCCTCGATTGATAGTGTCAGGTTGTTTCCAGATATCTGAGTTAGATTGGAGCAATTTTGAAATTTGAGTCGAGCCCTCTTCAAACACACTTGTCCCGCCTTGATTCATGCTTTATTGCTTCTGGTAGTGAGCTGTTGTATATCGCCTGATGAGTTATCCTGACTATATAGTTGGGTGTACATTCGCACTATCTGCGCTGTTGCTAAACACCAGGAATTATATGCGCTGTGTAGACATACTCATTTGGCGAGGCCAGTTGACTGTTGATTTTCTGAAGGTATACAACAAGAAACTCGATCAAAACTGACAAGATCATTTCATCACCCGACAAGGAATCTATACCGCAATCTCGGTGACTGATGGAAAAATCCGAGGAGAGAATGTAGACGATGTGCACTGAGCGGCTTGTGATTATGGACAGTGATTTGATCGAAATTGATGAGGGATGAGCGCGAAATAAATTGGTATTGTCGCAGTAGTAAAGGCCGTAGTAATATTAGGCTTAGACACAATACTTTTTTCTTTATCTCTCCGTTTTTAGCTTTTGTTTCTATGATGTCACCCTATAAAAGAAAGACTCAACTCTATCTAAATCAGGCAAGTAAGCGTAATTTCAACAATATACCCCAGTCGGTTTTTTTAGAAGATATAGAGGGAATTATCCTAAAAAAATTAACATGGACTTTACGAATACGAAATAAATGTTATGGTATAGCGAGCTGGTATATTACAACATGTGTATAGTCTGTTGTTGGACAGTGCGAAATGAATATAAAATGATGACTAATGTTTATTTCTATTCACAAGAGGAAGTCATCAGTTACATTGACATTGGACCTGCAAGTCGCGAATCTTAGTTGGTGGCATTAGCTATCTCAATTAAATTCCCCAATTTTAACACACCAAATTCTCCTCAATATATGTGTCTCGTGAATTGAGGGAAAAGAAGGGATAGTAGCTGTGAGAAAGCAGTTGAATCTGGAAGAATAAACTGAAATTAGAGAGCTAGAGTGTTGCAGTTCATGATTGATAACTCAGCATTCTTAGACTGCCAGCATGTAAATCAGCTGCATGCCACCCAGGAAATACTGACGTACGACAAATTGTTCGTTGATGATTTCGAAACTAGAAAGAGGAGAAGAAATTTGACTGGCTCGTTGTAAAGTGCTAACTCAATGTATAAAATCACCTTTCTTTTTTTCCCTTTATATATTATTATATTTTATTTCATTATATCCCGCTTTAAGATATGTCTGATACCGAATTTATGAATAGTACTTTTGAGAAAAACAAGACATTTTCTGAATTATACTCTTAGGTTTCTATTTATATATGACAAATAATATAACTATTAACTAGTTATACTGTATCAAAATAATTTATTATTAATCGTTATATGTTTTATTTCTATACGTAGAATCTATTGTTACCGAGTATTCTAAATTTAATGGAATGTTTTAATGATTTTTTTGAATAAATGTTTTATGGCAAAATAGTTATTGATGTTATAAATATTTTGTAAATTAATTTTATTGTTAAATGAATAACTGAACTATTAATAAAAAATTAAGAATGTTGTTTATAAAGCACTAAAATTAATTTGTGAGTGATATGACAAATTGTATATATAAATTATTTACAAAGTATTATAGCTAATAATAAACATTTTCATTGTCATTTGCCTGGGATATATTTTAAAAGAAATAAAATGTATAATATTATCTCTTTCTTTCTGCACCAATTTTTCAGCTACAATAAACGTATATTCTTCACAAATTTACAAATTTACAAGAACTATTATTAAGTGTAATTTCACAGTGCCGATCGCAATTTGAACCATATATGCGCTACTTAACGCACACATTAAATCCTCAAAATTACACAAAACACATTAATAAATCATTACAAGATCGACATTACCTCGTATTTATTTTTGCAATTAGTTTCTCATATCAACTCGTGTTGTAGGCTATATATACTCGCGTAAAAGCGTCTTTGTAGCCTTTTAATTATCGTTATGTGTGAATTAGCACAAGGGAAGCCTCACCCCAGGACGACCTAATTCTTCACTAAAAGATTGAACGGAACTCTTCTGTCTTGAATTCATTTACCCCTCAACCTTATCTATGCTCTATAACCACGAGCAGTTTTGAGAGAGTAAAAGAGAAGAACGAGATGACAGAGACTTTGGTGTTGTACACATTAGAGATATAAGGTTAGAAAGAGGGTCACTCAGCTAATTAAAAGATGAGCTGTATATTTTAACTTGTTCCCCAACATCAAAAAATGTTGAGAGGCATATATAAAACTTTAAGTTACATCGTTGGGAATAATAACCCTGAGTAATAACTAGTGGGGCAACATAGTCTCCAATAGTCTCCAATAGTCTCCAAGCTAGTGTACAGTTTGTTGTGAACTATCATGGGATAACGCGGATGTGATTAATTATAGCCTTAACACTGTGATGCTAGTTCGAAGGATAATATTATAATATATTAAAAGCCCTAATCAAATATTCGCTTAATATTAGCCATATGTTTCAATTTAATGATCCCTTTAAAAATTGTTGATTAAACACATTAATTAGTTTGTATATATTTAGAGGAAATTTTGTAAAATGCTTAATGACTTATGTTATTTCTTTCTCATCCTTTTCCAGATTGGGAAGTTCAAAAGGTTGGTGTGATTCGTTTCATCTAGATGTTGACTTGAAGATAACAAAAAAAGAAGGAATAAGTAGGGAGGTAGTTGTTCTTTCGTACGATCGAGATACGTATATCTAAGTAGTCGACACACACAATGGCCCAAGAGATTGCCATGCTTTGGGTCCTGTTTGTCACGCTGCTTCCTGCATTTTGTCTTTCGTTGACCTTAACCTATACCATTGACGAAGAGCTTCCTGTTGGCTATCTGTTCCCCGACACTCTTCTACAGGAGTTGCCCCAAGAGAAGTTTGACAATGCTAATTTGGTGACGTTCATCAAGCTTCCCAGCGCCTCAGATAAAGACTCGGAGTACTTCAATGTTTACAATGATGGTAGGATAAAAATAGCCAAAAGAATCGACCTTGAAAGTCCATACATAGCCAGAAAACTGCGCTCAGGAAGAGATACAGCTCTATTAAAGTTTAGTGTTTCCCTTCTAGTTAAAGGGGCAATGAGTGACTCGATCAACGTGCACGTTATTGTCAAAGATATAAATGACAATGGATGTCGCTTTCAGAACAGAAGACAAACGATTGTCTTCCCCGAAGACGCCCGACCAAAAAGAGCAGGAGTTGAACTTCATCGACCGGAAGATCCTGATGTCAAGTTTTCGATTCTTGAAGATTCCATCTATCTTGTGCCTCAGTCGCTTATGTTTCGTTTGGAAAAGAAAGCAACAGCCTACAAGAACAAACCATTCAGTCTAAAATTAGTTCTCCTAAAACAACTCGACTACGAAACTACGAAATCCTACAATCTGAAAGTGAGAGCCAGTGACGGAAATGCTTCACATACTTGTGAGCTCTATTTAACAGTTCAGGTGGAGGATGTTAATGACAACGCTCCTGTCTTCACCAAACGAGAGTATGTGGCTAATATCTCAGAGGCGAGTAATGTTGGGACTGAAGTTTTACAGGTGCAGGCAACGGATAAAGACTCTGGAAATCATGCTCGAATCTTCTACAGTATAGACAGGGACACATCCTCTGATGTTAAGAACAAATTCACAATTAATGAAGAAACTGGAAAAATAGTCCTCCGATCAAATTTGGATTACCGTGAGAAATCGCTCTATAGATTTATGGTAAATGCAAACAGTGGTGATTCGACAACGGAACAGGGTCAAACGACAGTCGTGCTAAGAGTAATCGATGTTAATGATAAAAGTCCGCACATTCAAGTGAATAAGGTAACTGGTGAGTCGGTTGTTTCTCTTGAGGAAGGACTTACATCAGCACGCGATTTTGCGCATGTTATGGTAAGTGATGAGGATTCTGGTTTAGGCGGTATGGTGACATGCCAACTGTTAAGAACTTCTACACGAGGTGCTTTCAGCTTGACACAGATAACACCGTTTATATACAAGGTTACCGCTCTTAAGGCCTTCGATCGGGAGAAAGAGCCCAGTGTCTACTTCACAATAAAATGTCAAGACAAAGGCTCTCCACCAAAGACCACAGTCAAAAAGGTCGACGTCCCCATAATGGATATTAACGACAACGCCCCGGTCTTCCAAAATAGAACCTACTCTGTGAAAATCATGGAGGACAGTAATCCGGCAAGGGAAGCGCAAAAGTATGCTCTGCTAGCTGTACACGCCACGGACCAGGATGCAGGCGACAATGGTACCATTGTGTACAGTCTCCAAGCTTCATCCAATAAGATCCTTTCACTGATAAAAATGGACCCCACAACCGGCCAGATCTATTCCCAAGGTAATCTCGACCGAGAAGATCTGTATCAGTTTTCCTTCGAGGTAATTGCTCGGGACCGCGGTCAGCCGTATCCCCAGAGTTCAACTGCTACTGTTTCTGTCACCGTGGTCAACTACAACGACCAACAACCTCGTTTTGAGAGTCCAAGCTATTCTTTCTCAATCCAGGAGAATAAACCCATTAACAGTTGGGTCGGAAAAATCGACGCTGTGGACGCTGATTTCGACTCGAATGCAGACCTAAAGTTCAGTTTAGTACGACCACCGGGTTTGTCCTATCTGCCGTTCAGCTTCCTTAAGGCAAAGGTTACTCAGATAAATGGCGGAAGCAAGGGGCGCAGGTACACTGTGAGTATCTACACGAGTGCAGAAATTGATCGCGAAGCTTTGTTAGCTACTTCCGCCAGGCGTGTCGGTAGAGGTGGCGATTTGGCGGCTTATGAGTTCATGGTGCGCGCAGAGGACAGTGAAATACGACCGGGGAATACGGGAGAAAGGCGGGGACCTGCTCTGTTCAACACTGTTCCAGTTCGTGTGGTGATTCAAGATGTCAATGATGAGGCACCGAGGTTCACCTTCCCGGCTGGCAATCGATCGCAAATCACGGTCTCCTATCATGAGCTACCTGGATTCAAGTTCGCTACGGTAAGTTACATTTTTTCTTCTGTATGATTAACAATAAATGGATCAATAGCCAATTATTATAGTTATTAAAAATTAACAAATTTTACGAATATATACTGAAATCAGAGTAAACATTTAGAGAACCCTGTACACTAAAGTTAACCCCCTATATAACAATTCCAGCAGGTGAGGTTTTATTTTTAATTAGATAAAATACAATAAAAACTTCTCTTTAATTATTCAGTTTGTATACATATTTGATTATATTTATTTAGATAAAATGTTAATAAACTAATTGAAATATATGTATATGCATATAATGCATATTTGTTAATTATATATTTCATAATATATAACTTTTCTCGTCCTAATAAATTTTAAATATGTCATAAGAAACAATTAAAACCATGCGCATGTAATATTTTATTCGACTCTTACTATAATTATAAACTCATATATATCAACAAATTATAATATGCTTAATTATTCCACGATTTGTGATACATTGGAATAAAGAAAGAGAAATTTCCGTAACAAATTATACTTTTGCCTGAATTGTTAACTAGAAGTAATGTATGTACGTATATATATGCCAAAAGATTGATATATACATGTGATTCATCTATATAGAGTAACATAATAAGTTATAATAAGCTCTATCTACGGAGCAGAGTGTGAATTAAAGAGGGATTTCAGGGTTTCTGAAGTCGATAAAAATATCTAAAACTCACGACTCATTCTCAATGCTGGAATGTCCTCAATTTTAAACATATAAGAGACTTATATGGTTGTCAATCTGAAATATGCATATACATATGTATATATTCATAATATTCTTTATATATATCAAAGTATTGATAAAAAAATATTATGCAACTTCATATAACGTTAATGCGCCTGCTGCTTATAGCTGAGACAGCTGTGTTATGTTTGAGGCTTCGTGTAGCTTTAGCTGTTTTCTGGGTCTCTCTAAGAGTTTATGGATATATACACTTCACTTTTTGCAAATTTTCAAATGTATCTCTACATTATTTATTCAGATAATATACACTATATATACACCCATATTATATAGTTTAAATATGTTTTATAACGTAAAAAGGTGCGCCTCCTCGAATAAAGTAGTAAAGGACTTTGGTAATAGTGATATAATTGAAACGTGTATTAAATATATTATACTCTGCTGATTTATTTTGAAATATTTAAATGCATGTTTTACATGAGAACTTACGTTAAATTAATCTTAGCTATTGTAAATTGTGAAAGTCATCATTTTATGTATAATAGAGGTAGCTAAGTGAATTTCTTTATCAATTTTACGAAATAAGTGTTTTAATAAGTAAGCAGAAAGTATTATGTATGAGGATTATTACCTCATACCCATCTCCCTCCAAAATCACTTTCTCTCTCCTATTTTCACGTATCCATTCCATCAATTGTTATCGCTTCGTCGACTTTTGTTATCAATGACAAACTACGACAATTATTCAGCTAGCGGAGTAAAATGTGTATACGATACCTTTACACATAACAGACGATATAGTTGCAGAAATCTGGCGTTTGCCCTGTGACCTCGTCATGGAAACAATTATTTACAATCACTCCACTACAAAAGAAACAAACGATGTTCATTAAAATCCGACAGATTCTTGTCGCCTTCATTGGTTTGTCATTCTCGTTTACGCAATTGTCTGAGCGAGGCGTTTCACAGTTTCGTTAACAATTCAAAAGTATATCGGTTTCTCATCTGCTCTTTTGACCTCCGTTATATGCCACTTCGACGCTGCTAGCACACTAAAAAACAATCTCCAATTTTCTCTCTTCGGTCACAAAAGCTTTGTTTTTTTGTGTTGCGATTAGGAAAACGAAATTTAAACTCTACAAAAGATAAGGCGCTTTTCGTGGACTTAATTATTACAGTTTGTATAGTCTTTGTTGTTTTTTTCTGTGATGCCACAAAAATCGTATTTTTGACATTTCTGGCATGGTTATGTGGTTCTTTAATTACTCCGCATATGCCTAAATATTAACAGAATAATATATAGAAGACCTGAGCCCCGATTGAAAATGATATCGGCCGTCTCCAAGACCCTGTGGACAAAGAAGGGCTTATCAGAACGGAAGAATCCCTATCTTTCCATGAATATCTGAGAAGAAGGCGCACGCATCATTCAAACACAATGGTGCCTATCTATCTATTAGATAATATTGGCCTTATCTAGCTGGCGGCTGCTTGTGTTAGTCACAATTTGTGGGAATTTTAAATTGGTTAATTAAGAGAGAACAATTTAATAATACATTGGATCACCAAATGCTGATTTAAATTAAAGCATTATTGTATGTAATATTGAAGACTTTCACTTTAGGTTGAAGGCGAAATACAGTATAGTTTAGAAATTTAAATTATACGTAATTGAACACTTTTTTAATTTTTTTATAATTCTCATGATATATATAAAGTGTTATCTTAAAATACTTTATTAGGTATTCGAATAAAAAATGACCACGAATGTTTTAGCGTCTTTACAAATGATGAAATAAAAAAATAAAAAAATAAAAAAAATAAAATAAAGTAAAATACTATAGTACTGGAATTAAACGACATTATGTATACATTAGGTAAATGGGTCTAGCCAAGAATCTAAATACTATTCTCATGAGATAGCTTAAAAATCAATAATTTAGTTAGCTACTTTTTAAATTGATCAAATATGACTTTAATTGATCCTCATAATATGTAAGTTATATTGAAGATTTGCTTTTAGAATTCCAATTCACCTCAAAAGCAATTATCTTTAGTTATATTAATTTGTCTAAGAGTAAATTTATAATACTTTATAAGTGTGACTCAGGTAGTAGTACGCCTATATTTCTTTACGATAAAAGAAGAGAAAATATAGAGGCTTTTGTTCTGAATTGAGCGAGTGACTTCATGTTCTTCGATTCCAACATGCGATAAAGGAGGCCTCCTGCGACTGCTTTAATTCATTGCCGTTTCCTCTTCTTTCTGACAAAATAGGATTAGAGGCTTTCTCGCATGTCCGCACATTCATATGAAGATAAAAATGTTCTGTTCATTCAAATCTCTTTATAGGGAGATGTAAACTGTGATACTTCAATTCATAAATAAGTAAAGTTGAACTAAAGGAATATATTATACTGACAGTACATTGCTTATTGAAGTGTGATAGAGCATTACGGTGTAAATAGTCACAGTAAAATTCAAAATACTAAGGAAGCATTATATATAGATATGTATGTATGTATATTATTTCTGTCTCTCTGAAAATTTAGCGAAAAGTTGATCGGAATTTGATAGGTAAGGCGCCAGGTCAGGAACTAATTCACAGACAAGGGGGTCTGAAATCACCCTATAACTTCCCCCGACCCATTATAGGTTTCAGTTGTATTTACTAGCAAAAAATCAAGAATAATATAGATTTCACAGATTAGTACCTCTGTACCTATGCTATATAGGCAACATCCTCATCTACTGAGAGTATTTATATTTAGCCATTCAAGTTATAGTCTGTTTACAGATTTACTGTTGTCGATAATATGTATGCTTATACAGTCATGCTCTTTAAAAAAGAAAGTAAACGCGTTTGTTTCAGAAAAGATTTCTTAGAGATCTCTTTTAAGTTGAGTTTTTATCTTGTTTCACAATATTTATTTCAAATATAAATTGCTATATTTTATGTATCATATCGTCGTAAATTAATATATCAAAATATATTTAAGGTTGTATTCACGCAAAAAATATGGATATTTTTTTCTGAAAATAAATAACTTCTTTTCTTATAAACTTTATCTGTGTTAAACTAACTAAATTGATTGCATTTTTGGCTTTCTTTTCTATAAGATAAAAGTATTGCATAACGTATCTCCCTAGTGGTTTATCGAACTCTGAATATCCTTCACAATAATTGGTATTGATTGATTTCACCTCTGTACATCTGTAATGCTTAGTTAATACATATTATATATATATACATATACAGTATTACTAAGTTTATTAATTATATGCGATCACTTAGTTGGTTTATTATTTTCCTGTATTTGAATAATGTAATATATGAAAACATATTAATTAATCTTTTGGCATTACGAGTTAACTCTCTTGGCAGAGTATAAAGTATATTTAATATAAAAGCAATTTACCTAAAAGCTTTATACAGGCTTTTACCGATAAAAGATATTATACAAACATATACATACATAATATATATATATATATACATATTACATTTGTAGTATGTCTAAAAGTAAACGCTTGTTATTGATTGCTTAATTTGCATGCACATTTAGATATTTTATATCTAAAAATATATTCATCTACATATATTGAGATAACGATGTGTTACATATTTTGTTTTTTAAATAAAATTCATATTTAAAGAGAAATATAAAAATACGAAATACAAAATACAAAAAGTACGAATTACGAAAGAAGGTCACATATAAATATAAAAAGCATGTTATATTCGAAGTATTTCCTCTAAAAATATATTCTTTTCATTTACACTTAAATACAATCAAGATATACTTGGTTTCTATTATTATTTTTTCGGTATATTTCGATAGAACTGAGTGTACATAGATTAACCCCCTAAACCCTATTTATCATTTACCTCAACATTTGACATATACACGTATAGTGTTTCTTTATATTTTTATAGATATATCATATCATGTGATGCGCATTTTTAACATTTATAGAAACATTGTCTCCTTCTAAGGTGATGTGATTATATAATTAGCCTTCACTGTCTCCTCAAAGTATAGTGTAATGTATAGTTGTAATATATGTATCTTTCATTGTATCAAGGCAAATTTATTATATATATATGAATACATACATATATCTATAGGTTATACCTTACTACAAACTGTGATAAAGATCGAATACATGTTTCGATGAAAGGAAAACATGCTTCAATTTATTTTGATTTTTAGAGAAAATAATATAAATAGAGTATAGAATGGCAGTACTATTGGAATGCACAACTTCATAAGAACGTCTCAAACAAAGGACTGTTAATTATTCACATTTGATTACCCTTTTAATAGCCGATCTGTGTGGAGAAATACAAAGATTAAAAAGGAACAACGCTAATGTTAAGTTATTTATAAAGATCAAAGCTGCATTGTTTTAAATTTTGTTTCATTGTTTGAAGTCGCTTGATTTGTTCTATGCGACAATATTACAGCTTAATTTTACTTATAAAACTGTTACGATTGATGCAAACCACTCATTCTATATATTTGAAAATCACTTATAGTAAATTATGTAAATATTTGCAGAGTGCTATACTTCTAATTCTATAGTATAAAAATTTACATATTTACGGAATCACCAAAGATTCGGAAAACACAATAACAGTGGGAGAGGAACCGAGTTTTGTTTGCACTTATATAGTGCTACTATGTGGAGTATAGAAGAGAATGGAGCAATTCTATGTACATCCTTCATGTGAAAATGGAACAAACAGAACTTACCTCGCCTTAAGGATCTCAACACTCGTCAAGCTAACCTATTCTCACCTATAGCTAAGTAGGGAAACAAGTTGCAGGAACATCTTGGCAACACGTCAACTCACTCACAAACAAACAAACAGTGACTCTTAGCCCAGTTAATCCACTCAGGCGTTGTTGCTTAACTAACTTAGACTTTGCACCTTCCGCCTGCAGTGGTAATTCTTCTTCAACAACCTAGCTAGCTTTACAGATCCATCGGGACTTTTCGAAGAATGAGTGTTTATAAAATGTTTAAGGGGGATGTCGCAGTTTTGTAAAAAGAAGAGAGATGTATACGATCAAGGGTGGATAATCGTTGATTTTATAACTAAAGGACCGTGAGCTCTACTCAAACTTGAGAAGACTGAATTGAGCCGAGGATGAAGAGATCGAAATTTAAAAAAGAAGAAAGGCGGAAAACCTATGGAAGGGGATGTAAATTGGCTTAACTATACGGAGATGAGGTGTGGACGACTCAAAAAGATTAACTAACTGAACCCCGTAGTCGACTAAGAGTAGCGGCAGATTTATCTTCTCCGGTGTTTACGTATCTTCTTCTCTCTTACGGGAAGCCGGGAAGCTAGCAATTGCAATCATTTCCTCGATCCGCATATTCTTGAACTACAGAAATCTCTGAAGTAGATAACATAGAGGGGAGAATCACTCCACTAACGAGGTCTCACGCTGGCAATCTCCTCAGTAGAGTTACTCAAGAGTTTACCTGGGGGCGGGGTGAGGTTTAGCCTGTCCGGATCATCTAGGTATAGCTATAGGTCCACGCACACCCTCGGAGTACGGATGTAAGGCACTATAGATGTTCCGTATATAGTACCGGGGTTCCCCGTTTATCTATGTATAGCTGACTTTGCTGTGTTCGCGCTGCAGTTATCGATAAAGGAATTCCGTCTGCGAATTATCCGGTTCAATAACTTCCTGATTGTGTATCGTTCATCGTACAAGAAGGCTCCTCCTCTTTTTATCTCCTCTTCTTTTTCTTCTTCAAGTAATTGCAAGAAAGCTAAGTAAACTTTAAGCTACATCCCCGTACATATACCATAGTTAATGCACGACGTGATTCGTTTACTACAATTATGGAATTTTACGGTTTTAAGAAATAGCTATGAAGGACTGCGTGTTATGCATAAGTGTGACAAACTAAAATACATCAAGTCGTATAAAGAACTATCTTAAATAATTGAAATAGACAAGGAAATATTTCTTGTGATAAAGTAGAATACAGTAAAAAAATACTCAAATTCAATTTAAAATTTACTGCGTAGAAATTTCTAAATATATGTACATACAATGCTTTGATAAATCACTTTATTGATTGATTGTAATCTAATTAATTTGACTTTCTACTTAACAGAGTGATACTATAATGCTTTTTAATTTGACTGTATATTCATTCGCGATGTATTATAGGTATACGTATAAAATAAATAAATACATACAAACTATAATAAAAACATAAACGAATAAAAATGTAACTGTGGGTACTTCCAATATTATAATTAAATCATGCAGCAAGAAATTCTGATTAATTTTTATTAATCAAAATTGATTATTAAGGGATATTTATATTATGTATACTTTAAAATGTTATCTATATTGTATATCACATTTTACACTTAGACTAAATAAACCTTACTCTTACGAAAATACTTTCTTGTTTACTGTGTTATTTATCAACATGAGCAAAGACCTCACGTTTGATTGTTTTTTACACAAAGATTTTCTTTATTATTTTCATTCACAATATTATTTATATTTACGTTCGTGTGTATCAGTTTGCATGTATACGTTTTACTCATGCAAATTCAGACATTTCTCGGAAGATATTTACCGTTCAAATAGCATGTATTGAGGAAGAAAAAACATTTATCAAGATGAATTTCACAACGACATTGCTGATAGATTTGTGTCAATGAAAAGGTAAAATAGATGGTCGAGAAGGAGGTAGCGACACATTCTAAGGTGAAATAAAAGCCTGAGCAATTTCCTGTATACGAGAAAAGGTGAATAGTTTCTGTAAGGTGAACAGTCCTGTAGAAAATTCACAGACCAAAACTGGACAGTGGTGCTATAAAAACTAGGAAAGGAAATATAAATGCGGAGAAAATGTCGCAAACATATAGACAATTGGAGATAATACATAGATATTACATGGATATTTAAAGAATATAAACGTTATCGTAAATAACTGCGTATCTGGAAAACATCCGTTAAGCATTTTTAGCAAATCCTGTAAAGGTTTATTGCACATTAAATTTCATGATATACCTTCTAAAGTTGCTGTCATCCCGGCTTGCATGACCTGGTGAGGTCTCTGTAGATGACATGCTATAAAGATGTTTTGAGGAAGATAGGTATATATGACATATATAGAAACACGACCAGAGCGACAGGAAATGGCCGCTTTTTCTTCCCAAAGTTTCCTTGAATCGGCCTTTACAGGTAGAACATGTATATTCATTAGTGCAACTGAGACTAAGTTAGAGTCTTGCCTTCAACTAAAATAAGTTGGCAGTTATAATGGTTGGGATATTAGCATATAAAAATTGAGTGGTCATAAATTTTCCTTGTGGGTCAAACATTTGAGGTAACTTTTAGAAAATGGATTAGCTATATATGGTCTCATTTATTCTGATTTATCATTTTCCGATAGGCTGCTGGTTATAAATGGGAGTCATAAATAAAATATTCGCTCAGTCTCATCTCTCTTTATGCGAAGAACGAACAACAAATGGTCAGCGTGTAGTAAAAGTTTCGTTCATTGCAAAGTCGGGGTGAGAATACATAGGAAAAAAATGTATGTAATAGAATTTTTGATTACTTGCATAATTACCTACACATCTATATAGACAAGATATAATGCAATATGATATATCAGACAATTATCAATTTTATTTCAAATTTATATTTCCCTGTGGCAAAGCCTGTTATATAATATCCTGCAATTTTTTACATTACTACATGTGTACATGCATCTAAATGACAGGTGGGAGATATACATTATACATACATATAACATGTAAATTAAGTCTTGCTAGAAAGAAAGAGATATAATCCAGATATCAAGACAAATTCATATTTTTTGTTTCTGGATAGAATACCCATAATTAACCTATAATAATGTCATATAGATATGCTCCAGAGGTTGCATTCAGACTTACCATGGAGACATTATACAATATGAGGTAGCTATTCACATATGTAGACTTCTGTATAATCATTGTTACGTAAACATACCCTCAGCACGACATGTTTAGAGGAATGCTTAGGAAATAATTAATCTGATTAAATGAAGAGTTTACAAGTTATTCAATTTCATTTTGTTGTTATGACACACACACTCACTGATGATTAAAAGTTTAGAAACAGTATAATACAAGGGGGGTTCAATAAGTTCGTATAATCTATATGAACCCGTAATGATATATGCAATATCTATGCATTTTATTAAACTA
>JAYRBW010067240.1:0-28100 GCA_036023295.1 Invenusta paracnida | reverse complement strand
GGATTAAGTCCATTTGTATCAATATAAATTTCCGGGTGCGGCCGACACTATTAGTTATTTATAACTAATAATATTATGAATAGTTTTATATTTATTGATTTGCATATTTACCCAAATGAGAAGAAATTGGGATGTAACAATTATTAAATCGATACACACAATCTTTATTAGGATTTCTGTAAATCCAATATAATTATTAATTTTATTATTGATTTAATGGTGCATCAAAATTTTATTCATGATATATTTTAATTTGTTGTGAAAATCAGTCTTAAATTTCCAATAAGTGTCAATGCTAGCATTTCTACGGATTAAGAAATTTATCATTTGTTTAATATTATTTTCTTCATTTATAGTATGCATTCTCAGTCTATTTGGCTCCGTAAATGACATTTTAAGCTCGGGTAGAGAGTATTTACCACCCGGTGGCAATGGAATAGCTGCGCAAATAGATACCGTGACAGAAATAGCGGAAGAAAGGACACCTTGGAAATTGACCTCGGATGTATTTGACTTGGCGAAAAGTGTGGGAACATTCGCTAATGGAATTCCTAAAATAGCGCATTATATGTATAAGACGCAGTACGTCCCCACGGAGTATTTCCTTTTGATCCGAAGGTGTATTGAACTTAATCCGGATATACGCTTCATTCTCTGGACTGACAAAACCGTGGAGAAGTTAATACGGCATTATTATCCGCGTGAGAAGTATTCTCGGTTCAGGACCTACAAGATCCCCATTCAACGGGCGGATTTAATGCGTCTATTTGTGATTCATATGTTTGGAGGGATTTATATGGATATGGATGTGGAATGTCAACAATCTCTAACCAAAAATCTTCCAAAAAACACGACTTGCCTACTAGATCAAGAAGTTCCCCTGCAGACTCAAATTCTTTGGAACCATTCCTTGACTGTGATGAATAGTGTTATGATTTGCCAGCCTCGTCACCCTTTCTTTAAACTTTTAATCAACAAGATCTCCCGATTTAGTAAACTCAGTAGGTGTTGTTTTCGAATAATCTTTTTTTTATTGTCATATCGTCAAAAATGTAGTAGATTATAGTAGTTTATAAATGTAGTTTATATCAATATGGGTATTTGAAATATTTAAAAGCATTCGTACTGTCATTTAAAAATTACATTTGAATTATTTAAATTTAATATGCAAGTGTGAAATGTTTACACCATAATAAAAATATAATTTAACAAAAATACTTTTAAAATAAAACTAACTAACCATGACTAAACAATTAATTTGAATAAAATTAATAGTTTATTTATTTTGAAACATTTTAAACAAATGGTTAATTCTCACAAATATAAATATGCTCTTTTTTTCAATTAAGAAACTGAGGTACCAAAATTTACTTTTAATAGAATACTGATTAATGATTAACTCTGTGAATATTGAAACAATTACGACATACAAATCAATATATATATATTATATAAGAGTTATTAAAATAAATGTTATATATTACAGATTTGTGTACCTTATTATGATACTAAAACCTCGGATTTTTTAAATAAATCAAGTAAATAATTTATAAGAATCGGTTTTTAAAACATAATAAAATTACTATCAATTCATAATTTTTTGTTTTGTATCCTTTTAGGAGAAAACACAGTTCTGACAACTGGTCCAATGTTCCTTCAAAGAACTCTTGAATTATACATCGAAATGAACAGTAGGACAAAAACCCCTTTAAAAATGGATGTCCCCAATTCCCGCTTATTCAGTCCAATTATTGACTATGACAATTTGAACAAGACCTGCCAGTTAAAAAATTCAATTAGTCTGAGAAACTTTTGGAGGGTGGCAGGGTGTCAACTCTTAGAAATGTTTAAAAAGATCCCTAAGTGGAAACTGTCCAGAGGCGCCATTATGATACATCGATTTCTTCATTTGGGTTACAAGGTTTATAAGAAAAGGAAAATCAATCTTATGGGAAAGGGACTCAATATAACACTAATTTTCGTCAGACGTCGGCGAAACAAGAGAAGACATTTTTAGCACCCAGTATCAATCAATGAAAGAGTCTCTGACTTGTATGTAATTCAATATTTTATTCTTTATTACCCAATAAGGTTACTAGATGTATCTAAGACTTTGATTTCAAAAATACGGTTGTAAATATCTTTTAAATGTGTATTGCAATACTTATTAAACCAAAATACTTTTGATAACGATATAAATTAAATTTTAAAGGTATTTATAATAATATAAAGAATAATTTTAAAGAGCTACAAATTATGTTTTTTTTATTCAAAAATAATACTGCCAGTTTTAGTAGCGTCAGTTTTAGCCCTTATTACTTAAACTGTTTTTTTATCAAATAGTAGCGATGTGATTAAAGTATTTCAAAAAGTTCTTAAGAATAATTTATATATACTAATTTTTAATATCAGTATAATATATAAGTAATATTTAAGTATATACTACTTTTAAACATAATTACACATATAAAAATATAAGTATATACGGAAAGAACCACACCGTAAAAATCGAATAACAGTAAATTATTAATTTAATTAAAGCTCGCTTAATTATATTATACACACTTATAAGTATGTCATATTTTTTCTACGTATAAAAGTTCATAATTTGTTCAAATTATATAAAAATTGAAAATATATGAAATATAAAACAGTAATAGTTTTAAGTAACTTAAAAAATTAACTTCTAAGTTCCTAAATTCATTTTTAGTCGAAGATTATCTTCGTTAAATGATGTACAATAGATACATATGTTAATAATTTGCATAAAATAAAATATTTAAAAACAATTATTAAGTGGTGATATTAAGTAAATATTTAAATATAAGTTGAAAATGATACATAAACGAGAGAAGTAGAAAGTATTTATGTGATTTTATTAAATGATTAATGTGCAAACATATTATTTCAAGTATGGATATATAAAACACTAATTATTTAAAATAAAATATTAATATTAATATAAGATAAGTTTGAGGCAAGCCAACAGTATAATTATGTAATGAAGTAATTTTGTTAGAATAAAATCGATATTTCACAGAAGTATCTAGGTTTCTAAACACAAGAAAATTAATCAAACATTAAAGTTGTAGTAAATTATTATTATTTTAAATTGTTATTGAAAAATATTTCTTATAACAGTATATTACAATTTTTAAATCCCGTAATAGGTAAATTAAGATAAAATTACCATATATGAACATATGAATAAAATAATCAGTTTATTAATTATTAAAAAGCAACACATTTTTTACAAAGTGAATAGTTTTTTTAGGAGCGAGCTATACAAGTGAATAAAATGCTAGGCATCTGTGAAACCAAAGAGTGTTTACATGGCTGTATATTCTGTGCCTTGAGTCTTGCACATAATATATGCTATCAGGGCTTACCGGTGTACTTAATAACATCGCGATATATCTATATCTAGATTGTTAATAGCTGAACATCACTTACCAGGTCTGGGTAGTATTGCTTTACATTAAGTAGGTCGGAAAATTCAGTTCTAGTTGCCTAAAATCAAACCAAATCTTGGTTATCCCAGCTGCTTTCGAAAACCTATCAAATCTCGCACTCCTCCCCCCCCCCCTCCCCACTTAACTAAATTACTGTTATAATTTTAACTAAGTTTCGAGCAAATATATCAGAATTAGATTGGATTTAAATTGATTTTTAAAAATTCTATATATATATGTATATCTGGACGAGGTATGAATTGAGATATGAATTAAAACAATTTCATGGTTAAAGGTTGGTAATATAAATTGTGTGACTTTCGCTGAAACAATAAATTACCCTGCACAATTCTATATTGCCAGATATATACATATATATATATTTATATTTATATCTGACATCAGTATGTTTCTATATATAAATTGCAAAGTCTATATTATAATTTCCCTTTACAATACAAAATTGTCACTCAATCGGTCGGTACATCGCTCGTAGTGAAAAATAATGGAATCATGGTATGGTTAAGTGGCTTATCACAAATATACATGTATATATATATACGTACACGCAGATCAAATATGAAATGTGGGATCAAAATAGCGATTACATATTTTAAGATAAAATGTCTGTTAAGATTTACAAATGGGTACTCTTGTTCATAATCAATAATGTCTGTATATTAATCCATTTGTTAGCTCTATATTAACAGAATAACTTTTTAAAAAGTCGTGTGTTGTCTGACTTACTAATTTGTTATAACATTAAGAAAACTCATTTAATACAATGAATAAATACTTTATTTGTCTATTATTTCCAAATGCTTCAACATACTAATTTAAAAAAATTATTTTATAATGTATTCTGATGAACACTTTGCAGAATCCTGCATTTGGAAAAAAAGTAATTATGTTTAAAATATCGGTAGGAAATATGTAATGCAAAATATTAAAATATATCTCCAATTAATATTACTTTAATAGTGGATATTAAATAATATAGATAATCCACAATTCAAATTATATTGTCTTTGAAACCCAGGACAAAGAGCAGCTGTGTATGTAAACTATATGAATGATAGACGACTTTGTGTAATAGTTAGTAATTGGACGGTAAGTCTAGCTGAGGCAAGGTTGGCAACATATTCTTACACAAAGAGCTCATTGCAGATTAGAGAATTCAAGGTATTATAAATAATTAGTATGGATAACTTCATGGTAAATATACATATATATTTAATAGTACAATAGGTATGTACGTAAATTGTAAAAATACTTTTTGTTTTGATGTATTGTATTTAAAGAATATGATTTAGATTAGCGATACGATACGTTACGTAGGCAAGTGTAGGAAAATTGTAAGAAGTTCTCAAGACAAAATTACAGTCTGTACCAGTATGTAACAATTTGTAGGTATAATATATATATCATATTTTCAAGCAATAGTTTTCCATTAGTTTTAGATCATTTCTTGCATTCTTGGAAAAAGGAACATCTCTAGGAGAACTCTTGGCAGAGAAAAAAGACTTGAATGGGAAGGGTGGTCATCTTTAATACTGACAAGCGAGAACTTCTAGAAAAAGTACAAGATAGTTTTTTAATACAAGAAAGTTACAATAATTTCCATATATATAGTCTTCCTGTTAAAACCTATGTTGTGAAGTATAAATTGCCAAAAATTCACTATTTGAAATTGAACTATGAATAATTTGACATTTTATCTTGAGGTAGTATATTATGTAAATAGATAGAGTTACAATTGAATAAACTTATGGAAGCTTATATCTTTAACTATCGATGTTAAAATGAAGTTCTCAAGTACTGCTTTTGAAAATTATATATAAACTTCAAAATTAAGATAAACAGTCATTATATTTCCATATTGATATGTGCAATAGGCAGTTGACTCAATGAAAGATATTATTATATTTTCAGAACTTATACATATAATTTAGCTGAAATATGCTTTTATAAAATCTTAAATTAAATAAAAAATATATTCCCCTAAAGAAAATGAAACAGATTTTTAAAGTTCTTACATATGATATGATTTATAGAGTTAGTTTACAGACAATTAACAATAAAAACATATTATATTATTTTTGTATTTTCTAATTTAAATAACATAATATATTTAGTATCTCTACAAATATCTAAAAAGGTTATCTAAATTCAAATGTTATAGTATAGATATATTACTAGATACCATTAATATTGTACCAGTTATTAGGTATTTTATTGTATGTTTCCATATATAATGTTTTATTTATTTATTTTTTTATTAAATATATATCAGATATATCCAATCAAAATGCCAATAGCCTTCACATATAAGTAGATAATAAATTTCCTTATTTTGTATAATTTATTTGTATTTTTTAGAAAGTGAAAAACTTTAGTTCTATTGTTATTTTTTCAGTTTGTTCTACATGCCCTCATTTGGAACATACATATATATAGACAGAATTAACAAACTATTTCAACTTATTACTAGGTACATTGTATATATTTACAATATAATAATTATTACCGAACATTTGTATTTTACGTTTAGTTTTATAATTGTCTTTGCTTTTTGACATTCATACTTAAAACAGTTTTGTCTTTTCCGAAATGACAAATATTATATATATAGTAAGTTAATAAACTTCATATCCCATAGAAAATGTATATTATGTTGTTCTATAATTCGACCTGTTAATAAATTGTTCTGAATCAAATTACAAGTATTTAATAAATATTTGCGCATCATTTTCATTTAAATATTACTGTATAAAAAATGATATGAAAGTAACTCGAGTCTTTGAGGCAAATTTGAAGCATCCAATGAGAAAGTAAAACTAGCTCCAAAGCAAGTACAGCGAGTTCTCAAAAAACTACAGTTTGCAACATTTCCTATCCGAGAATGACTACTAGACATTCTTTTGATTGGATTAGCTGAGGTAGCTTGGAATGGTGTTTACTGGTTGGATGAATGAAATCAACTATTGAGAACACGTGAGACGCAGTCCCAAGGACACATGAGCTGAGCGCCATCTCGTAAACGAATTGGAATGAGTTCATCTTCTTCTTGGCCGACTTGGACTACAATCTGGAGATGGGAGTATGTTAGTTATTATATTTTATGCAGGAAATTTAAATACAGTAAGTAAAATAATCATTACTTGTTGTAATTTTTGATCGCATAAAATTGAGATGAAATTTATAAAATCTTAATTAAAACGTTAGTGGCATAATAATAGCTAATACTTATATATATCTACGTATAGGTACATTTATATATATCATAATTTTAAAACATTTCACTCAAGAAATGTTCGTACAATTGAAATTGTATTTGTTTGATGTGATGCATTGAATGGATTAAAATGAATCGACAATGCAGGGGTGGATTTAGCGAGGGGGGGGGGGAATTTCGGATGTTCAAACCCCTAAATTAAAAAAAAAATACCCTTTTCAAAAAGGGCATTTATCGCAAAATTATTATTTGAAAATTATTGTTTTATTTTAAGTGTCCTTTTTTAATTTTGAACCACCCCCTTTAAAATTCATAGATCCGCCCCTGCAATGGATAACTTTTAGATATAATTATTAAAGGTATGTTTAATGTGTTCCATTAACTATTTCAAGTTTGAAAGATTTAAAATGCACAGTTTGTTATACTTTACTACTTTAGTAGTAATTTAAGATATGTATTAAAAACATTTAAAATTAGTTATGTCATTTTATATTAAATATCAAAATCAATATTGACAATCTTGTGGAAGATTCTAAAGTTAATATTTTATTTATAAAATTATCATTCTTTTTTCTCTTTCATTCAGAGAAACTAATAAAACTATAAAATTAGATTGTATTTTGTATGTCCATAATTTTTAGACAAAATTTTAATTAAACATTAAAAACAAAATTTATTCAAATACTTCCAAGAAATATTTCTTTAACTACTGTGACTAATTCAAAGTAGTAAATTTTAGAAGATATTAAAAAATATAATTACAAATAATTTTCGTTATTCATGATTGTATATAATATTTTACAAAAACACAAATCGATTGTGTTATTTAAAATACATTGAAGGTTCTGTTGAGTGACCTACTTGTCCTCGGAACAGCTTAACCGGTGACCCCCGATCATCGGTGAGTTGTAGTTGTCGCACGACCCGCCAGGCCTGATCTCCTGGTCGAATCCGCTGGACGTAGGCCGAGGGGAAGAAGCCGATCTTGCCGTTGCACTTCCCCGTCCACCAGTCTTTGTCCGAGGTGTCCGTGGCGCTCACCTTCCATCCAGCTCTATTCAAGGTGGTGGTGGGGAAAGGGGAGCCTTGGAGGTAGCGTTGTTATAAATAGCCATGTTTCCTCGAATTACATTTCTTACCAAAATATATAGTTTCTGTGTAATGCTGTTTGAATTAGAAATTTGTGTGTTTTGATTGAATACTAATTAGTTTCGCGTAAGACCTTGTTCAATGAATATGAAGAACGATTAGTTGGCTTCAAAAAAGGGATTTCATTTATTCATATAAACTCAAATAATGCCAAAGTGATAATAATAATAATAATAATGAGTTCTTACTCCATTTCACTATATTATTGATTTTTAACTAAAATAGCCTATGATATCATTAGGACATTCAAACATAATTTTAATACTTCATTTATATATAACTATCTGCTGTATATTACTCATATGACCCTAAAACACCAAACAGTAATAAAAGTTAAAAACAATAATATCATTTTGTTGCTATTTCCAAATGTAAGGTGTGCACGACGATAGAAAGAACGATGAAATGGGTGATTCAGTTGTCTGCTGAGCGTTAAACGTACAACATTATAGTGGCAATAATTACCAAGTTGAGAACTACAATAACTGAATTTTGTTAATTTTGTCATTTGAATGAAAGTCGAACTATAAAAATGACACAAATAATAATAATTGTTTATTTAAGATTTGAAAGTGAGAGTCAATCATAAATACTAAAAAGGATGAAAAAATATATTGAAAGAAAAATACGTTATACAAATAATATCATTTACAAAAGTACAGTGTTCCATGCTTAATACTTATTTGTATAAAATTCATACAAAAGTTAATGATATTAGGTGTTACGTGAAAGGTCATTGTAAATAAGAACAGAATCGTATCATTCTAGATTAAGTCAAATGGAAATAATTGATATTAAACTGTTTTGCTAGTTAAAATTCAGATATTATTTTAAAGGTGGATTTGATTGTTGTCTACTAAGTATAACAATTTGAAAATATAAATGGAGACAATGATATTCTTACTTCAAATCAAGTTCGTCGCGATGTCTAGCTATGAAGTCATAAAGTACAATGAAGAGATTTCCTGACAGTCTGTATTCATGTCTCTGAAATGAAAAAAGGTATCACGTCTTTTAACTAATAATTTTAAAATAATTGCTTTTTTACAATGCATAATGTTACAAGTAAAATATAATATTTGATTGTTAATTATCATTAATATTAATGACTTACTTTTGTTACATGTTATAATGAAATATGTGACTTTTATTTTTTATACCAGAAAATGTTATGAGTGTAATTTATGCACCATAAAAATGTTTGCCTTTTTAAGGTCTACTTTTATTTATTTAGAGGACTCTTATATTTATAGAGTAAAGTAATTTTATTTACTCCATGCTTATATTAGTAGGGAGTATGTTTTACATTACTTTCATATGTATATTATTTCTCTTGAAAAAAAGAAAACTCTTTATATATATTTTATTACTTATGGCCATGATCATTAGTATGAGTGTATGTATAACATAAGTTAAGATAATTTCAGGATTTTTAAGTGCAAATATAACATTTTTTCCAATGAATTTAATTTTTTAAAGGGCGTCTATATAAAATATTTTCCATTCTTTTTATAATCAGGGAATATAATATTCATGTATATCACATATATACTACACTTCTATTAAAACTACACGAAAAAATATTTATATCTACGAATGCGTTGATTACTTTAAATTTTGAAATCTATTCCTTATACATATATATATATATATATATATATACATATATATATATATAAGTATATGAATTTCGTCATTTGACTGTTATTTTAATAAGTTTTGTGCGTTCATATACATATAACTGATCGTTTAGCCTGAATAGACAGCATCTAAGAAGCCTATGATAAACCCCGAACTCACCATTCGCTGACCGGTAGTTCTCGTCTCTACATACAGCCCGCCTCCTCCACCGCCACCGCTGGCCCCTCCCCCATGCTCACTGTAGTGGTGCGAGTGTAGTTGACTTGGCGAGGGCCCCATAGTAGTCGACATCCGCTGTTGAGATGGACCACCACCTTGAACCTGGACCTGAGACTGCTGCGGCTGGATGCGATGGGCATGACTACCCTCCAGGGATCCCGAACGTCGGTAGTCTCCACGTTCTGAGGATCCCGGACTATAGGAGGTAACTGGCGAAGAGAGGATAAAGAGGGATATAGGGTACACAATAAGATGCTGATCGACATAATATCTAACATGTATTATTTAAATAACTACGAAACATGAGTTCTAAATATATTATTTTAAAGTGAATGTTTTATTGTATGCGTATCATCGATTTAAAATGTTACTTCGCGTTGTTTGAATTTTTATGATTTATAGTTTTAAATTCAAGGTGTCATCACATTATCCCCTTACGAAAATATAAACATTAAAATAGTATGGTATCTAATGGTAATTTCAAATAGTAGCCAAATCATAAAAATACGAATCATTATAATTGAAAATTATAATGAAGCATGTCATCCAACATGAATGTATGCCAACCATACCGACTTTAAGGGGGACATATTACAAAAAAAAATACATACTCTAATAGGATTTCTACTTAAATTATAAACAAATAAAAACATATTATTCGAAGATAATATTAATATTATGTCTACGTAAATCGATATCACATAACAATGGAGAGACAAAATTATCGAATAAATGTTTAAACCACTTTCTTAAAACGAAGAAATTAACACTAAAACTCAGATATTTATGTATGATCCAGAAAACTGATGGCCTCAGAACAGAACAATTGATTAAAAAGTCCAGCAACAAAAGTATTTGTGATACAATAATTTAATACTCGTTGTTAATAATTAATATATCAGTTAAAAAAATTATGCAAAGTACCACAATGTAACAAAAAACAGTAAATTGATATATATATGTGTTAACAATACTATTAAATAGAATAAATATAATTGAATGAAATGAGTTATATATTTTCTCGATACATATACTTCATTTAAAAATAAATTGAAATGGTATTCTTATTAATCGACTATAATGAACATGCTATAATTTTATAAAATATAAAAAAACATAAAATATAATATCTTTAAAGAATTATTGACAAAAATAGTCATTCAACATATAATTTTAGTTATAGTTTAAAACAAAAACATTTTTCTGAAAAATACAGGCACATTTTAGCAAATTTTAAATGGTGTATCAATGTACATAAAAATAAGCGATTTAATGGTGATACATAGCACACCACAGAAATATATGTACACAATAATTGTGACCAATAGAAGCTTGAACCATAAAAGCAATTTTTCACTAAATGTGATAGCCTAATCATATTTCCATGAGTTGATAATATAAATGTTAATACAAGGAAAAACTATAAATAGGTATATATCTGTAGATGTAAGTACGTATATCAATAAATTCGTATGAGGACTGCATAAAAGTGAAATTATAATACATCAAGGAGTATATGTATACAATAAACAATAAGACACGATTGTAACATTTGTAAATGTTAAAAGATATATAGCGTGGGAAATAAAATATAAATGAGACAGTAAATTTACGTAGATTCTATACATAACATACACAGAAAAAGAAAATGATACGTAAGCGAACACATGTTTATATATTAATGTGTATAGTAATTTATAAGACATTGTACGTACATATATTTATTTTTATTGTTGGTTAATAAAATATCCCATATTAATTCCACTTAACTTAAGTTTCGATGAGAGATATGATAATAAATTATTTGTTATTGTTGTTCAAGATAGTATATTAACGCAAATTTTATAATATATGTATAATACTTAACAAAATATGAGCGCTTAAAAATATATAAATGTATACTTGTAGATATAATTATTGTAGTTATAGCTATAGTTATAGTATATGCATAACTTTAGCACAACTGTTTCTTAGCTTACCGTGTGTATCTTCAAGTCTGTCGTCTGAAATTATCGTGAAAATAATTCTAACATTTTCATTTAGGCCTTTCAATTAGTGTAATAAAGTAAGTAATATTCGTTTATAAAGTCTTCAAGACAGTCAAGTCGGTTATAAAAGTATTAAACAAAAGCAATATTATTCAGAATCATAGTACTGAAGTTAGCCATTCTGTCAACATATAGGCATGTATTTAGCACTAACTCTAAAGGACCAAACTTAAAGAAGCATTTGCCTAACCAATATAAATTACTCCATATTACTCCTTGTTATAACTTAAATAACAATTGAGATATATTTGATAAATGGAAAACATATATATAATATATGAAAGCAAATGATGATTATGAAACCTAAATTGCTTTTGTAACTATACTTCATTTATTGAAGATTATTTATCGCATTCATTTTTATATATCTTAAATGTTAAATTAAGCAACCAGATCCCATATAGATAACCACTATTTGATTATAAATATATATTACATCCCCCATACAAAGTGATATTATTTTGTTTTAACTTACTTTAAAGGTACATAATGTTCATGAAGCTAACATGTAAATTATAAAAGATGTATGATAAAATAAAATACACATAAATAAATACTTTACTACATAATTATATTTAATGCTTTGATAGAAATGACAATTACAATATAATAATATATTTTAATGCGATTATTAATTTAAATGTGTATTAATCAATACCTACAATTGTAAAAATTATTACTAAATTTCGCCACAATT
Organism: Invenusta paracnida; assembly: GCA_036023295.1. NCBI lineage: Eukaryota > Metazoa > Platyhelminthes > Proseriata > Coelogynoporidae > Invenusta > Invenusta paracnida. The sequence goes on along the minus strand of JAYRBW010067240.1, from coordinate 15,659 downwards.
ATTTGAATGTTCTCAAGTTAGATAAGCTTTAAATTAAATAAAAAATATGTGTGCTTTTATTAACACAATATCCCATTTTCCCATTATACTTTTTAAAAACGTTTTCATTTGTTTATGGTAGTATACAATATGTAATATATAATATGTACATATATAAAATAGTTCTTTCGGCTACAAATAAGATATATAAACAAAACTAAAGTGTTGAATGTACTTTAGTACACTACTCTGCGATGCGGTAACTTTGTAACGTAGATTTTTTTTAATATGAGCAAGAATGGACGAAAGCAATGGTGGGGTATAATAAGTTAGTCAAGCAATAAGTTCAATTAAAATAGGGGTAAAAATATAAAGTGAATGAAACATTAGACTATGTTTGTCGTCGGATAGGGGACAAGATAGGATTATCGGCTAGAAGGTTAAGCTTCTTCTGCGTGTCTATTTAGATAACAACGAAATGGTTCGAAGCTGAGCGGAAAAGATATGGGATGAGAGGAAAGAAGAGATGAGTGTGGGTATAGATTTCTTACCAGCAAGTGGAGAGGGAGATACAGCCTTCTTTTTCTGACTAGACGTTGAGGAGCTAGGATCCAAATCGAGGTGCTTTCCAGAAGTCTCGGGCGTGTCGAGGGAGAAACTTCTCATCTGCCAGTTACTTCGTCGTCGTATGCTCGCTTCTTTCATCCGTGCATCGCCTAAAACGGGTGCCGAGGTGAAACGAAGGTATTTCGATGTTGGGCTATTTATGATAAACACAGACGCGACAAATTGGACTAGTGTGACAATTGAAATTGAGTACATATTTTGGGGATTATCGATTGGTTGATTTAAAGATGGTACATATAAGACAGCCAAAGTTGTTTGTTCTATCTATATACTTGACGGCAATTTTATTTCGCTTCGCTTGAAACTATGAACAGAACATTTTAGGGAATTAGGGGTAATGAAGCATTACAAATAATGTATAGTTTTGAAATACAATTTTATTGATTCATTCTGTTATTAATGATTATCCATAAATGTATGCTTAAATGTAATTATTAGCTATATATATATATATATATGTCATACATTGAATAAAACGTAGAACAATAAATGATGTAATATATTAGTGTCAAAAATACATTGATATTTTAACGTACATTTTTTATTTATCTAAATCTGTTTTTATTTTTTTAGCAATATAAATTATCTTTAGTAAGACAAATATTAACTGTTTAATAAAAAAAGTTTGATAAATTACAATTAAATAATATTCAAAACCAACTGTAAATTTTAAATATATTTATAAAAACATGATAATATTTAAAAGACAAAAATATAAAAATAAAATTTAAACATACAGGACTAACTATTACATTTACATTATACAATAGATAATGTTTTTGAATATTTTGAATATTTGTATAAAGCTGAATTTTTTATATAAATATAATATACTGTAAAGATGAAACTTATGTTTTGTAGATTTATATCAATTTATTTTTCGTAAATAAAAAAGAAACATAATATAAATTTAGTAATAATTGTCAACTTAAATATGAATAATAAAGCCATCTTTTAATAATGATAATGTGGTAATGGCATATATTAATGTCTTAATAAATTTATTTATTTATTTTCTATTTAAAAATAACTTTGAGATATATTTCTCTTAAATATTTTGTTGTATAAACACGATAAACTAATCATTACAACTTTTGCTCAACTATTTAAAAATACATACAATGTTAATATCCGCCATAGTAGATAAACAAAAAATCGTAAATAAAAAAAATGAGTATGAAATAATAAATAAACCAAAATAATAAATATACGAGTATAGGTATTGTTTTGTAACAGATAAATACGCTGCATGTTAAATTACATTTTTCAAATGTGTTCTTTAAATAAGCTCATTACTTTCATTAAAGCGTTTAACTAAAATATAAAATCACCATTTATTTATAAAATGTTTAACGAATTTTGTTCCATGGAAATTGTAAATAAATGTCAAAATATGACTAGTCATATGATGTCACTATGATACTAGTATCATAATAATGGTATAGTATTATACTAGTAACCATAATAGTATTATATAATCTTACGCTTATAGTAATATTGATTCAGTATTATGTCTGTCATGTTTATTGTATTGTGTCGTGTCTTATTAGCTTGTATTCTCACTTATGATTCGTGTTAGTCACAGTATTTTCACTTTGTTATTAGCCTCTGAGGAAGGTACACGGTAGCGAAAAATTCAGGCAATAAACTTTGCATGTGTTGTGGAACTAAATTAAGCTTCTTTTTTTATATTAAGATGAAATATTTATGAATTCCTCGCATTGCATGTATATTGTTTTTGAAATGCAAAGTAATACATGATTGAGATATATTTTTGATATAAACAAATTCAATCCACTAAAAGCTAAATATCATAAACATGAAATGGTAAAACATACTCTAAAAATAAATCCTATAATTAAAAATTAGAATCAATTGTTAACCTGACATAAATATCATCTGTATTTTGACAGTTATAACAAAGTTAAAAAAAAGTAAACTTAAAGAGCTGCAACAAATTAAATAAAGAAAATGCTCATATATATAAACAGAATATAGAGATAATTAAATTTTATTAGATAAATACATATTGAGTTATCTTTTCTTTGAGTCCAAATATTTTTGTTGTAAATAAAGATGAAGTTTGAAAACTTACAAGTGTCAACACATGATGCTATGTATAGAAATGTGTATTTATACATATATGCAGATAGATGTGTTATGCAGCAATATTAAGGTGTATATATGTAAATGTATAAATATAAAGATATTTGAAGTATTAATCTCTAAAAAGTTAGACAGTGTGGTATCTGTATAATATAAAAGAATTTGCCAAGAGAATTTGGGTTTGTCATCTTCAATTATTCTGCTTTCATGGGCATCATAATACATATATGCCACTTTGTATTAGTCTATATATAAAAAAATAAAATCGGATTCATTCATGAATCCAAAGTTTATCCAATGTTGAGGCCCTATATTAAGCATTGTTTCGAAAATATTGTATTATCCATTTTGATTAATTTCTGTCAGTAATTATTGTCAGCTATGTCCTATATAGAAAAGTTGTAATTTTATGTTGTGTCATCCTCAATGTATTGTTTTAATGTTATGTGATTCTGAATGCGCGTTGATGTTATATTTCTTGTGTATGAAATAAGTTGCGTATAAATGAATTGATATTGAGTGGGGTAGCTGAATGTCTCAAATTTAATTGTGTATTTTGTACATTCGATCGCTTTAATAAAAGCTATATAGTGTTTTGTGTTGTCTGGGAGTGAAATATATAATTTAATTATTGGGAAGAATGTACAGTTTAATTCTGTAGAAAGGTTATCTGAGGACGTTTATGGGAGAAGTGTGTTTCGGGATGATCCCTTGTATAGTTAAAATTGCGGTGAGTCAAAACAATGAGTTCGACAATTCTAAATAATTGACTGAGTTCAAAAATAATTGTAGCATTAGCAAACCAATCTTGGTAGTGTAATAATTATATATAACTTTTTAATTTTTTGCTAAATTTATTTAGTCATTTTGTCTCAATAATTTAGAATGTTTGCATCAGTATATACATATATAAGATAATAAATCTAAATATATGATTTGCTCTCTTTTAGTATATAATGATTATGATTCTTCTAATAATGTATTTCAATTTTTAATATATAAAATGTTTTAGTTTATATTGTCAGTTATACAAATTAAAACTGTAAGTTATATGTACTCGTAGATTCCAATACATGTTAACATGTAAAAATAATCCTAGTAATATAAATATAAAATTAGTATGCTTGTCTTTGACTGATAGATATTTGATTATATATAGTTACGGTATTCTTTATCATAGCATACATGTACATACTAGGTATCAATTCTGATGATTTTTTTATTTTAATAAAGTTGAAGCCTTTCAATAAATTACGAGCATAAATATATATGTAGACCAAGAGCTAAGATAACTAATTATATTAAAGTCTTGATTAATAATATAGATAATTTTTTATCAATTATTTTGTTATAATTGTTTTTTAAGAAAACAATAGTGATATTGTTTTAAATTATTGTAGAAATCATCGTTAAAAAGAATTTTTATAACCCCTATACCACAAAGTATAATTATAGACAGAGTTCAACTCTTATTTATGGATTTCAAATGCATCACGTTATAAATTTTATCGACAGAAAATCGTTTTATTTCAATAAAATTTATATAAATTATTTATCTATAAAGTAATATAAAATATTCCTTGAAAATTATTTTGAAGACTTATGGTTATTTTTTTTTTTTTTTAAGTTGTCTTAAATTGTATAAAAATTACAATATATTGCTTTATACGTAGGAATATTTTTAACACTGCTATTTGATGGACATTACATTTTAAGGGATTATTTTATTTAATGCGTTTAGGTATACAAATAGTAGTATCATTGAAATCAATATCGTTAGAGTTTCTGTAAATACTCGATGCGCTATATACTATATAGAAAACAATTTATAATGGAGAAAACAATATATTTTCCTTTTATAAAAAATATATTGTTTGATTATTGTTTCTTAACAAAAATAAACTATTGTATAATTAATTACAGGTACTAAAAAAGTAAACCGGGGGGCCACTTGAATTTTTGCTTCCATTTTAAAATCCGCAATCTATGAATATACTTAACTTGTACAGACTAATTTAAAATGGAATTTTGCAACTTTTAGTGACAAATTTATTATCATACACCAATGAGGTGTTACAAGAGAAATTTTGTCAGTTTCATAACTAGGATAATTATAAATTATAGATCATTTATAAATTCCATTTTATCAACAGTAAAGCAAAGCGAATCCTTTTGAATATTTCGATATTCTATCAAAAGTACATTATTGTAATGTACATACCTATTATAGGGTGTTGTATTTTTATTAAACAAACTTCACTGAGAAAAAATATCAAATATAAAAGTAAGAACAAATCAATCAATGTTTTTACGTCGATTAATCTATTTTTTTAAAAGAGCGAACCATTCACGAAGTTTAGACCATTTCTTTGAAATATAATATTTTGTTTCCATATTATATTGAAGCAAAAAATGCGCTAAAGCGTATATAAAGCTAACTATTAACATTTGAGTTGATCATTTCAGTAAGCAACACCCAGTAAAGACATCTATACAAGCAAATATTTACTTGCTGCGGTCCCCCCAGCCTGGCTGGACCCTCTGGAAGGGCTGCCTCTCGGTGGGGTGACTGTAGAAGCCGAACGCTGCGGAGAACCTCGGTTCGCACTCCTTGGCTCGTTCTTTCGGATGAGACTCTCCTCGTCAAACTCGACTCGTCTCTGCTGCGTCTGACCTTCGTGTTCTACAGAGAAACTCTTCTTTCGTCCATAGAGCTGCTTACGTCGTCTAGGACTTACAGGGACTGGAAGATTATAGATATCGATCGAATAGAGAAAAGAAAGTAAACATTTGGCAATGAGCGGCAGTTTGCTGTTATAATCCTATTGGTTAATTAACTACATAGTTCGAGTGTTTCTATTGTTATGTACGATACATATAGATATGAGATTGTAACAAATTATATATTTATAAAATTAATGTCGATTGCGTTTTAATTGTTACAGAAACAAATATACAGAAAAGTAAATATTGATTATAAGGGTATTCTCTTATATTGCTAATATTAATGAAGTATAACTATACACGAATATACTAAAGTAACAATCCCGTACACAAATTTGCAAAGTTTTGAACAAATTTAAGTACAAGAGAGGTTATCAATTTGTGTATTAAACTAAAATCAATTTGTTAATGATCTGTCGTGGTTATTACGATAATTTATATCAATTTTATTTATTTAACAAATGCATTTTATTTTTTCAAATTATTTATTTCTAACAATTCGATCAATCGCAAAAGATACCATTACAATTATAAACTAAACAATTTAAATCAAATAAGATTAAAGAAAATAAGCCATATTTATAAAGCAATAAATTGATCTTGTTATGTTTTGGTAAACAAGCAGAGATAAAAAAGATAATTTTTACTTAATATACAAATAAAATTAATAACTAAGAAGGTTTTCTGTTTTCAGTAAATTATGTTTTAATTTTATATGGAATTTAGTCTTACTAGTTAAAATTATTATTACTTATTGAATACATCTATTGTACACCAATAGAATACGGATGAATATTTCAATAAAGTTATTTATTTGACGGATTTCATTGGTAATTTTAATATAAATTGTTTCAAAACATATTTAATTTATTAAAAACATTAATATATTTAGGGGGATTGTCAGAATTCATGCATGTATAAAGATTTTTAGTCAAATTTTATGATTAATTGATGTGAACACGTTTAGTAAGTATACATAGATAGATTAGTCAACATAACATACATACATATGTACATTCTATTGTATGACATTTGGTACATTTAAAATAAACTATGTAGTATGTATTTTTATATTAATAATATTGAAATATATATAAGACTGATATAGCGTCATTTCGAACGACCAACTAATTTTAAAACCTAACATTTACTAACTTTAAATAACTATTAACAAATTATTTGTGGAATTAGTTAGCGTATCAATATTGTATAAAATTTGAATAGCTTTTAAATACATTTTACAGAGTTTGAAATTGACAATTTCGACAGTTATTATTTCATCTATTCAATGGCAACATTTTATTTCCGGGATAAATAAATACATTTAATTTGGAAATTAATTTCTGTCATTGATCCTTTGCGATTTATTTCTACTGTGTCTAATATATATATATAGAAGTTATTTCATTAGAAAATAGAGAATCCATTAAGGAATAGATCTTTAAGAGGCTTCATTATTAATAATATATACATTAAAAAAGCACATACAATATGCGGTACAGCAAATTGATTCAATTGTATGGTTAGTGAAAAGAATAGCTTCATAAAGTGCAGACATACAAACTGTATTTTATCATTTCAATACAAGACGCGTATACTTGCCAAAAAAATGAATCAAAAACCAAAAAATATTTCTAATATAGGTATATCTAGATAAGCTTATAAATATAAGGTGAAAACTATATGGACTAACACCACTCGCACTAAACAAACATGTTATAATAATTTAGTTTATATAGATATCTTCTGAGTATTGGTAAAGTCTATTTCGATGTTATTTCAAATAACCAGTATACTTGAATACGAATAAATTCACTTGAAATTTCTATCTGGAATTTGCCACATTTACAACTTAATTTGTGAATAAAATATCTCTATTTATGAATAGTCGAACGATATTTACATATGTAAAAATATTCCACACTTAATTAAACTGATAACTATGTATGTTGATTGTGTTAATAACATTTTTTTATATACTTTAGACTTGACTAAAATTTAATATTATAGTGTATTTCTGTATTTCAGCAATATTTCTGTAATTTCGCACTGTATTAATTTTCTTTCGATATAAAATACGTTAGAATACAATACGACTACACTCATTTATTGAAAACTAAAATATATTTTAAGAAAGTTATCGGTTCATGTTAAATAAACAAAAATAAATATATGATATATAAATAAAAATATAAATATATGTATGTATGTATATAATAAAATATTTTATTTAATTAAAGTTATCCTATTTATGCATATCTAAAATACAAAGAATCCTTCATTAAAGTTATCGACTTATACATCACCGCGACAATACAATTGCGAGGAATAAACTATAATTGGTAATAATTTAGCCTTGTTATTTCAATAACTTTTAATAATTTAATAATTTCGCTGAGCCTTAGTTTAAAAGCATTACATAAATTATTAAAATATTACAAAAATATCATATATTACATAAAAAATTAAAATGTAATTTGAATTTGAATTTCTTCCTTACCTTTGTTTAAATTACATAAATTCCTTTTAATTCATGCTTTATTCAATTTGAGGACTATAACAAACTATTTAATAACGCGTAGAAAGAATAATTTGTTTCGCAGTAAAAAAAAGTAATATTGATTATACTAATCCTTCAAATATTACCGTATTTCAAAAAATTATTTTTTCAGTGACGAATAAATTACAAATGTAGTTCTATAGATCAAAGTTTACTGACAGTAAGATCCTATTGAAATATAATTTTATTTTGTAGTCTTAGTTATATTAAGTAGGTAAACATTTTGTGATTAAAGGAAATTTATAGTTTATTGTCTTGTCTGTCGTTTTAATGCAGCTATTTTAAAAATTCCCATCATAGCCTCAATCTAACTAAATGATTACTTTTACAGGAAAATTTTGAAATATAATTATATATAAAGGTTATAATTAAATTAATAGCATTTCATTGCGTTTTTTAAATCCTACTATAGCATACAAAAGGCTAAGACTGGTATTTATAAAAAATGATAACACATATTAATATAACATTAACACATATTTTTCATAAATGCATTATTAGTTTAAAATGAGTATATGTAAGTAAATAATATAATGTAATTGGCATTATTTTTTCATAATATTGTATAAATACAGCAAAGCTATATAAGTATTATTAATAAAATATTACGTAGACACTTTTGAAAGATAAGTTAATAAACTATCCGTCCTACTGCCACAATATTTCACAATCAAAATGTAATATAATTCCACTATAAGAATTCGGAATAAGTCCTGTGATATATAAACTGTTCATTTTAAAGAAAGAAATCATATTTTTGAGAATTTTAAGATACAATTATGTACCTTTTTAACCCCAGAAAACTCGGTTAGAGACATTTGATAATCATGCATATAAAACGACATTTTAAATAAGGATTTAATGGGACATATACAAGTAAAATCAATTATATTGGTTATACATAACTGTACCAAGAAAGTTTTAGCCATTGCAAATTATATTAGATTATAACTTAATTGTTACTTGTTATTATCCTTATATTTTGCCTTATTTTACTAAATGAAATGCGGAAAAATTCTCTTGTGTATTATGTGTATGGATATGCGTGTAAATATGTATGTAGATATGCGTGTAGATGTGTATGTATATATCTAATGCACGTTATTAATACATACCTGAGTAAACTTTTATTTCGCTATGCACAGGTAGTAATTTCAACAGTATATATTATTAATAATTGAAGCATGTATTATATACCTATATATATATTCACAATATTTAGAATTTCGTATTTCTTTTAAGAAAAAAATAGATTTGTTTTAATTATTTTCTTTATAGTCAAACACATCAAAAAGTATGTTTATAGTTTATGTAACTTTACTCTTAAGACTTGTTTCTGTATGCGAATATTTCTGCCCAGTAATTCATCTCAAATATTGTTTTTACATACTTTATATAAGTCAAGATTCTTCAACAATGTTTTAGATCTTAAAATAGGACAGTGCTTAGTAATGCATTACGGTAGAAGAAATACAACTGATGTATACATACGAGTATATAGGTATATATATATACATATGTTGTATTAACAATATTTTATTAAAAAGTTGTATGAATGCGTTTATTTATTTTTATACTTATTATAGGAAACGAAAAAAATCAACTATTTATATATCTGCTATTTTTATCTTGATGATATTATACCTAATGTCCTCATGTGCTTATCAATTCAATAAATTGTGATTTTCAGTATATATTACATGCAAGTACGAGTATATGACAGCAGATAGCTTTTAATTAAGAAAATATTATTATTACTATATTATATGCCTAGTGTCATTTTAAAGAAGCTAATTAAAAAAAACTGTCAAAATAAACATTATATTTGTATCATAAGTACATTTTCTGAAATTAAAGTATTATAAAATCATGTTTGCAAAAATCAGTAATGTACCTAACAAAACATGAATTTATAAAGATTTCCATAAAACTGTAAGAACTATTTAATAAATGCAGGATTATTTTTATAAAAATACTTCCAACTAAATATTTAACTTAGAATCGACTTTCAAGAAATTTGTTGAAAAAAATATTTATCTATATGCATAGTATTAACAATTTTAAGTCATTATGCTAATTGTGTTTTTTCTCTTACTGCTCGATTATAAAGATTTATATATATAATTTCACTAAATATTTATTCCCTGATTCCATAAAATATTCTAATACAATTTTAATCTTACTTGTAATCATCTTAATCTTAAAATTACTGGTGTAATTCTTGATAAAAGTAATATTGAAAAGCAACTATGTTTTTACATTAGACTTATATTTCTATGTTATTTTTATTTAAAAAAACACCATACTCGTGATAAAATTTGTCACATCCCATTTTTTACTATTTTGGTTATAAAAAATTTAAGTAAAATGTATACAAAACTAGAAGTGAAAATTGCTCAATATCTAAATTAAATTTAAAACAACAATAAACAGTAATAAAACGCTGTTAGCGTCAGTCTTTACTTAATAAGACGACGCGTTTCAGTTTTCATATACAATTAGCTTAAAACCGAAACTTGAACTAAAATTAGAAAAAAATTATTTATATATAGTTGAGGGAATTTGTTAATCAATAAATGTAACCGTCAAATTTATATAAACATTTTGCTTCCGTTGTAGAAATGGTTAATGTAATTGTTCCCTACGACTTTTAAATTATACAGTGTTTATTACGACTATAAAATATTAAATGTATTATTCAACAAAATATGTACTTAAGTTGTGAATAAATTTATGATAATATACATTATATTGAAGTGATATAGCAAACACGTGATATTTATAAAGTTAATTTTAGCATTTAATAATGTCAGAAATATGTATTACGAAGCAATTTTATTAATAATAGGATTACTTTGCAAGAAAATTCAGCACATTCTATATATTACTAAATGTATATCATTATTGCAGCAAATTACACCATAAAATCTACCCTAGAAAACCTACCCAAAAGGGTATAAATATAAGTTCAAAATTGTGAGGAAAACAAAATAAATCATCCAAGCTAGAGAGTATTATATCTCATATATTTTGTAATATATACATACATATAATTTTGGTACTCAAATGTGTTTTTCTGCCTTATATTTCACACCACAACTTACAACGATATAAACTGAATGTGAGATACATAGTTATTTACAAAATATAGAAACAGTGGATTAATAAGAGAGATTATATACACGACTATCTATATCATTAAAATGTGTAAAATACCTAGTCTACATACATGACAATATTGTGATCTATATTTGTTTATATAGATGAGGCATTATAACGAACACACAATCTTCTAGTATACTATTAAAACAGAACAGTGATTTCACATTTGGATAAATGATGAAGGAATGGGGTAAAGTATTAATAAGTACATATATTATGATGTATATCAATGAAAATATCCTCCTTATAGTAAGTTTTTTGGAATACTCAGGTAATACCGATATGCTTATTAAAGAACATGGCAAATTTATTTCGAGCACATTATTTATTTGCTTGTTAAGATTTATGAGTATAACATTTAAATTGTTATTTTGAGAAGAGATTTAGTGAGGGGTGTGGCTTAAATGAAGAAAGAATGCAGAAAGAGGTACGAAACGGACAAGTGTAATTAATAAACGATAGTGAGTTGAGGATACGAGGGAACAAGAATCTAAGAGAACAAAAAGAAGGAAAGAAGAGACGTTCTAAAGTATGATGTGCAACACCAGACTTATGTCTGTTATAGAAGACTATCGTTATTTAAGTAATATGAGTATAGGTAGATTGATAGATAGGTAAGTATAATATGATATGAGCATACCATTGCATATGAAAGAAAAGTTGTGTCTGGACAAAATGAAGAGAGGGTAGGAGAGAATACTAGAAAATAGGAAAACGAAGTGAGTGGAGTAGGGGGGGGGTGGTGTTCAGTGATCTGATGGGAGGAGGGGTAGGGGGAGGGGGAGGGAAGGAGGGGTTGTTGCAACCCTACTGACTTCTTTCTCTTACCAAAGGACGGTTTTGAGGAATTGAAAGACTGATTTTCTGAAGAATATAATCGATAGTATACTCGATAATTATCATTGATAATTATAAATTACTTTTTCTGCACGTGTATACCATACTATGTATAATATATACACATATAGGTTAGCATATGGGCAATATTTTAGATTTATATATTATACTCAACATGCATGCAGAAACACGCATATAGAGTAGTCGCTGAAAACATTTAAAAAAATTATCATAAAAATTTGCCTTTTAAGTTTGAAAAAAATAAATTCACTTATCGAAATTCTCTCAGGCTTATTTTCTTTATAAAAGGTTCTCAAGAAAATAATATCTGCACAAAAAAATAAAAGAATTGATTAATTAAAACTAAATTTTTCTCAGAAAAAAATAAATATTTGTTGTTTATCTCTAATTGTGTGGTAATTAAAATATAATTGGATAGCAAATCTACAATTATTAAATAATTAGATCTTTCAAAACTCTTGAATATTTACTTTTGAAAAATAATGAGAGCAATACTCAAAGTATACTTCATTTGTGAATTTATACAGAATAACAACTCTTATATTGCAAAATAATTTTGACAGATATTATATGATATATGTAGATGCTTCTAAGTATATAGTAATCTTTCTTTACTGTGAAAACTACGATTATAAGAGAATGTTAGGCTTAAAATTATAACTTGTTAGGATAATATTCGCCCTTAAAATGTACAATAAATATTGATAGACGATAGAAGTATTCATCTTTAAAACCCAATTTAGGGAAATTTTTATAAAAATTTGGAAACATTATGCTAAAGTTTTGGAATTTTTATCACCGGATAATGTTGACCGATTGACAAAGATACCTTATAATAGGCAAGTTTAGGCACAATAAAAATGTTTTTAATTATATGAAATAAATTGTTAAATTATAGGTTGTGTACTTCTTTATAGAGCTATTTTTATCAATTGACAAGCATTTCCCGTAATTTCCTCTATAAGCAATTAACTAGACGATGCAAAAATTCAAAATATATTTTGTCTAAAAATAAGTGTTAAACTTATATTTGGAGTATTAAATTTTACCGAAAACATTGATACATTGTATTACAATAAATCTTAAAATTCTCTTATCATGAAAGCCTACAAAAGCAATTTTTTTTTTTAAATAAGATTTATTTCTAAATTAATTCAATTTATTACTATTAGAAATATTGTCTGCGTCTCTACGCACAATTTCATCTGAAATATTTCTCATTTAATTGAATTACCGAAATAAATTAAATTTATATCAAACTAAAAAAATATTAATGATATGAAAGCAATTACTTTTTCTAAATATGGCGATAGTTTTCAGCAAACTACTTGATTAACCTATCGCTATTAAAACTGCAAGAATAATTCATTGTTAGATAAATATCTAAAAACACAAAACACGGCAAACTTATTTATAAAAACTCATTCAGTGAAATGATGCAATAAACTGGTTATATAAATAAAATAAAGCAGAAAGTTAGCATAAATAAATATATTAATTATTTAATTAATTAATTAATTAAGAAAGAAAGAAAAAAAGTATAATATAATATGTAAATATTAATATTAATGTATTCCGTAGATTGTTATGTATAAATTGATTTATTTAATTAAATCATTTATAACGTAGATATACAATCCCTTTGAAAACATTCATTTTAGTCTTATACGTTGGCTATTGTTGTTTTTTTGGTTTATTATTATATATGTAGATATTAATTATATCTATGTTAGGTATTAAAGATATAAAAAGTTAACTTGTTTAATGTACATTTATATATACAGCAGTTTCATGTGATTGCTAGCTAATTATTTGCTCGGTTTATTTTGTAGCCGGTTACCTTAGCGATTATAAAAAGTATTTCATATGCTTTTATTCGAAAGATGATGTTGTAAACTACAAAAAATTATACAGAAGTTACATTCGAAAATCATAATGTCGTCTAATGTTTGAATAAGATAATTAATTGAAACAAATTGTTTTTGTTATAAATCAGCATTTATATCAAATGTAATGTATGATTAATAAAATAAATGTTGTTATAGTATACTATTGTAAACGTCATTTCGTTTACTTCATAAATTTGTATTTTTTATTATAAAATTATCTTCAAAAGGGATATTTATAGACAAATAAAGACTGACCTCAGTATATTTATTTAATGGTTGTAATATATAATGTTATGGAATTGTAAAGGTAAGGGCAAAACAAAATTGTTTCCATCTGTGCTTTGAAAAGGAGAAAAACGCTGTCAAATCATAATATAGTTAGCTACTTTTTCAAACTTTGGATAGAAATCAAATTTTTAATTTTTTAAGTAATTTTACGCTTGAGTGTTTATATAGCAAAGTTTATAGCTAAAAAGATGTTGCAAAAATAAAAAAATAAAAAAGTATATAAAATACGTTTATCTAATGTTTGTTCACTTTGGAAATTTACAAACCTTATTAATAATTATAGGTGTTAGTATGTTGTAAATTGTTTTTAATTTATATAAAAACTATGTATTGTTTGATTTGATCTGGCAATGTATTCAAGTGCACTTTGAAACGTTCCGGTAAACTGAAAGGGAAACTAACTGAACTAGTTCTCGACTCAATATATTATGTAGAAAGTAATTAAAATACAGAAATAAATTTAATTCTTATAGGTTTTCATAGTTTAGAATTATAATTCAAACTTTTTATATAATGTAATATAATGTAATATATTTAGGTATATTTCTATATTAAATTTTTATTTTTTATCGTTGTTGTGTTATAATTTGTGTTATTTTGGGACACACACAGAAACAGCTGAATTACGGCAAATAGGTTAACAGTTTAAATATGTTAACAAATATTAATATGAATACCAAATAACAAAGTCCTTGTTAAAAGCTTGTAACCTATGAAAAACAATATTTTACATTCATAAGCTCGTAATAAATAACGGATTGCTCACCTAATTTACAGAAAAATAGAATTATCAGATTTGACATGCATATTAGCTATATGATAATAGCAATATAACACGTGAATTTAGTTTAACGGTAGTTAAATGAAACAATTTATTTCATTTTAATACCAGATATTTTGATTCGTTTTAGAATAAGTGAATATTGAAGCAAACACAATTTTTCATATTGGTACTCGTGCATGTGTTATCGTGCATGTATTTCAAATAACCAATTAATTTTTTTTAAATTGTCTGCAGATCATTTTCAATAAGAAAGTATACTAAAAAAATGTTCAGTCATATTATATACATATATTCATACATGTAGTTCAAATATTCAGAATATAGAAAGAATTTGTTGCAAATAGAAAAAAGTATTTACATATTTGTTTAATTTAAAAAAAATAGAATTAAAAATATAGACAATAATTGTTACATTATTCTTTCTTTTCATATCTCAGATTCATCTGGACGTCTACATTTTGAAAGTGCTTTTACCACTTAATTAAATGTATTTGTCATTTCCAATAAAAATTGATCAAATGAACAAATTGTTTCAATAATAAACATCGGTCAGATAGTAGAACGTTGTGCATAGCCCTTGGCAGCATAGTAATTAAGAAAAGATAGATATAAGCCGGAGCTGCGAAAAAGATGTTGTATTGTACCCAAATTTTCACTGTAAGACTGCCTCGTCAGGGGTATA
>JAYRBW010067229.1:0-28100 GCA_036023295.1 Invenusta paracnida | reverse complement strand
GTTCTAGTAATTTCTCTAGTAATTGTTCTAATAATTTCTCTAGTAATTGCTCTGGTAATTGTTCTAGTAATTGCTCTGGTAATTGCTCTGGTAATTGTTCTAGTAATTTCTCTAGTAATTGTTCTAATAATTTCTCTAGTAATTGCTCTGGTAATTGTTCTAGTAATTGCTCTAGTAATTGTTCTAGTAATTGTTCTAGTAATTGATCTGGTAAGTGCTCTAGTAATTGTTCTAGTAATTGTTCTAGTAGGTAATTGCTCTAGTAATTGTTCTAGTAATTGATCTGGTAATTGTTCTATTAATTGTTCTAGTAATTGTTCTAGTAATTGCTCTAGTAATTGCTCTGATAATTGCTCTAGTAATTGCTCTGATAATTGTTCTAGTAATTGCTCTAGTAATTGCTCTGGTAATTGTTCTAGTAATTGATCTGGTAATTGCTCTGGTAATTGTTCTAGTAATTGCTCTGGTAATTGTTCTAGTAATTGATCTGGTAATTGCTCTGGTAATTGTTCTAGTAGAAGAAGATTGGTTTAGAAAATCTTCATTAAAAATAATAAAAAACTGAAAAAAGTTATATTGGTATTCCATGACCCTTTTTTCTATTGGAATGAGACAAAACTAGATTTATATAAGATATGTATAAAACTAAAGGTAAATTGATATATATATATATATATATATATATATACGTTAATTTATAAATAGTTAAGAATCTGAGGAACATTTGATAAATGTATTCTTAATACACATAGACTAAATATTTAAACTGTAGTGATGAATAAACAGTTGTGCATATTCAAATATACATTTATTATATGTTATGCAAATAAGCTGCAATGAGCCAACCTCTAAACCCTTACTCTACGATCTTTTCCACTAATTTCTCATAGGCACCCCCGGGTGTCCAACGCAATCTCCTCCGAAGCTACGAGAGCTGGTCCCCAGAGTACATCGCTCGCGGTGGTTCTGTGACCCGTGCGAGCGCCCTTTTTGCTCTCGCCTGGTTCCATGCAGTCATGCAGGAGCGACGTAACTTCATCCCTCAGGGCTGGACCAAGTTCTATGAGTTCTCATTCGCCGATCTACGAGCTGGGGCCGATATTCTCGACCGCCTATCCAAGAGTGGGGAAATCAAGTGGGACTTTGTGCACGGCCTCTTCGAGAACGCCATCTATGGAGGTCGGGTGGACAACCCCTTTGATCTACGCGTGCTGACGTCCTACCTGAACCAGTGCTTCGAGCCGACTGCGCTGTCGGGTGGACGCGGACAGAAGAAGATTGGGCCAATGCGGTTGCCAGGGACAACCACTAGCGCCGTAAGTAACTTAAACATGTCTTTAAACACTATTTATCTATTTTTCATGACATTTTCAAGGAATTTGGTTCTATTGATGTATTTGATTTAATTGAATGATTTGGTTCTAATTATCACATATCTTGGCTTTTTAACAGAATTTAAAGAAGGTGTGAATATTTAATTTATCTTTCATTTCTTTGTATTGTTTCTTATAAATATATATTTTTAATTCATTTCCTATATATTTGATTATGATTCTTCTTTTTCCATGAAATAATTAATCTGTTTTATAAGAAAAACAGCATTAAACAGTTATAATTTACAATATGGTATTCAAATAACTATTCAATATGTACATACATAACATAATATATTATATTGCATTTGTGAGACCAAAGAAGGTTTTATTAAAAGTTTTAATACATGTCAAAAGTTTTATATCGAAACTTAAGACCTTCATTTACTTCATTTGAAACTCCGGTTTTAAGTCGTTTTAAAAGTTTTAAAACTGGGGTTAAGACCTACTGTGACCTTAAAACTTATTTAAACTTTTTGAAGGACTTAAAATTATAAAAAGCTTTATACTTTTATAAATTCTTTACAATAAAATAATACATTAATAAAATAAGCAACTATAATAAACTTATATATAGTTGAAATAAAAAATTCGTAATAAAATTTAAAACTTTAGTAGGTTTTAATTTGATCTTGGTTATTACGTATCGACTTGAAATTCCACAAGGTTAAGCCGAAAAAATACATTTGAGGTTCTGATTAAAACTTCTGGTGGCTTTAAAACGTGTAAAATGTTTTAAAGCCTACTCTGACCTCACTAAATGTATACACATTGGAAATATTTAATAACATTATATTATTAATTAATTACGCATTTATTACGACCTAATTAATTATATCCTATTTTCGAAAAATCAAACTATTTTTCAGTCAATTAGTTTTATTAGTTGTTTTTATATAGCACTCTATTATTGGGTTAATATTTAATTATTTATTTCACATATTTCAGCCAGAAATTCAGAATTCCACTCATTCTGTATTAAAAATATTAATTTCACATAGTTATTAATTATTCAATTCTTTTTACTGCATAAATGTGTCAAATACATTAAATTTGATAACATTATTTCAGTTCTCAATTTAAACAATTCATAATAATATATATACTATAACTTTAATTTCAAGAAATATATAATAAACATTATTCAGTAATATAATCAATCAAGAAACAGAAGGTTGCTAATACCGATCTGTCATTCATTCTGTTCAGGACTACATAGCGTGCATCAATGAACTGCCGGAGTTTGACAAACCAGCTTACTTCGGCCTTCCGGAGAATATCGATCGGTCCTCCCAACGGATCGTGAGCTCGCAGGTGATTGGTCAGTTGCGTGTACTCCAGCGGGCTGATGTCAAGGGGACCAAGTTTGATAAGGACATTTGGGGTCAGGAGTTGGGACCGGTACTCAACCTCTGGAAGAAGCTTAATCAGGGATCACAGATAATACAGGTGACCAGATCCCGAACATGTATATCTTCAACTCCTTTTATGTGTGTGAGGCGTTGGATCTTTCTTGTATATTATAAATACACAAGTACGAGTATAAACACGCGAAAATTTAAATGATATGTGTAGAAATAAAATAATAAAACATATCATAAATAGGTAAGATGATACATCGAAATGATTGTATTTGGAAGCAATGAAATTGAGAGCAACGAAGATCTCATATAACAAGTATATTTTAGTGAATTAAACAGAATATACGTATTATATATATTTGTGATTTATGATATATAAATGATATTTAAAATATTATGTTGGCATAAAAGTGTATTAAAGAAGTTCTTTGTGACTTTCGAGTAAATTTATATGTATATCAATATTGTTAATCATTATTTTATAATAATGTTCTCTAATGTTCTATTCGTTTCACGCATATATTAAAAACTATTTCACATCTTTTTTATTTCTTAAAAGAGGTAATGTCCCAATTTCGTTAATATATATAAATATATGAATCATCGAAAAACATTATTTTAAAAATCTATATACATTTTATTTATTTCTAATATCACAAAAAATGTTGTGTTCAATGAAAAAATGCACAAGAAATATGTACAGAAGTTAAACTACATAGAATTGTCTAATATGGTCTCGATGAGGTGACCGAATACGTTCGCCTTAGGTTTGTGGCGCCACAAGAACTCATTTATATAACTTTATAACTTTTCATATTTTTGATGTTATTTTAATATTCATGTTCATTACCAATAAAAATTATTGTGAAAAAAATGTCCGACGCTAAATTGGGACATTACCTTAACAGATATTGACATTTGTGCTTTAAGTTTGCTCATTTCAGTATATATTTATTTATATTTTATATTTATTTATATCTAATTTAGCCACAAATAAGTATGAAATATACAATCTAAGTGGATGAAACAATTAACAAAAACTGTAAAAAATAAGTGAATGAAGCAAATAACAAAATACTATAAACAGAATAAATGGGTTTTCAAGGGTCGTGCACAGAGATACTGGGTAGAAAGTTACTGTCGGATAAAGTTATAAGGAAATCAATAATGTGACGAAAGTTGTGGGTAGAGTCTTTAACATGCTGGGTCAAATTGTAACAGTTAAGAAGATGAGCAAACTTTGTAGTACAGGGATTATTCAAGTCGTCGAAATGAAGATCAAAGTCACCGCATATAACCTGATTGCGCAGATCATGGGTAACCTCCAGAAAATGTTCAAACTCAGATAAGAACACAGATGTAGATAAGCCCGGGCGTCTGTAAAAAACAGAAACATGTAGAACAGCCGATGCAGTATGGAGTTTGGTTGTAAGAGCTTCAAATGAATTTAATTGCGGTAAATCGATATTAGACGTATTGAAAAATGATTTGTAAATAATACCAATACCTCCACTAGTTTTGTGCTTGCGTGGCAAAAAATAAGTAGAGAAACCAGAAGGAGAAAGTTCCATAACAGCAGTGTCATCAATGTCCTTTTTCCAGGTTTCAGTAATAACGAGAAAATCACATTCACTTAATAACAGGTCTGTTTTATTGCGGACAGAACGAGCATTGATTAGTCCAAAATGAAGAGCGTGTTTCTTACAGTCAAGTAGCGAAGAAGAACGGGGGACGGACTTTAAATTTAACCGATCACACTTATGACGAAACGATTTAATGTTAGTGAAAAATACAGGCTGGAAAATTAACGTTCATTGGAACGCAAATCGTTAATTATAAAAAAACAACTTCTGAGGTTGAATTTGTCAACTTCATTTCCGTCTTTTGAAAAATAGAACTACGTTTAATCCAGTGTTTACTTGTAGGGTTATTTGATTTGAGATTTTTCATTTTTGTCGTTGACGGTAGTTTTCTTTTGCATTGAGGTAACCGGTGTCGAAGTTGATGCAAATATTTTTAAAGCGATTATCCTTTTTTTTCTTGTCATGAAAATGGTTGATCACGTGTTTCTTGGCATTTTCAAATGTGAATTTAATTTTCAATGGACAAGATTTATCGGGATTTGGCGTTCTCAAACGGACGGGTGTGAATGAAGTGTCAAGTGACTCGGGGTAAGGACTCTCGACCACGAGTTTAGTTAGCACTTTAGAGTTTGCGTCCTCGAAAATGCCTTGGATAACAGCGTAGTTATTTTTGTTTACATTTTGCAAGTATCCAATTTCAATCGATTTCTCAATAACAGCTGATGTAAGTTGGTCAATATCCTTTGATTGACGATCAATAGTCGTTTTGAGTGCCGTTATATGCATAATTTATTTATCGAAAATCAGGTTTTTTTATATTCCACACAGTTGTCTAATCTATAATATATGCAATTTAATAAAATTATTATAATTCTTAAACAACAAAAATCTCTCATAGTCAACTTGTGAGATGTCTTGCCAATTTTAATTAAAGTTTAATTATTACGATCAAAGCACTTATCCATTAGATTTTATTAAAAGAATTAAGCTTAAAATTATGTTATTGAGAGTACATTTACTAAAACCCAATTTTCGGAAGACTTAATGCAGTTACAAAATTCATCGTTTATCGTCCATTAAGATATTAATGTTCTAACGCAACCTATTCCACGTCAATGACAATGATAATCCGCTAAAGGTGCAGGAACCTACGTATTATGCACTGTTGAAATGCCACTTAGGAATTAGTATCAAAACAAATTTCACTTACTCTTCTTCTCTTCTACGCCTACTTACTGGTGATCCGCTTGGAGTCATAAATTTCACTCCGTGTTATAAGGAAAGATGTATTCCCTAATGTGTAAATCGTAGCCAATACTACATAAAACGCTATTTTTCCATTAACTCTTTTTGATCCTCAGCTATTCACATATTTTCTATGTATTATATAGTTTTGAACAATACATACAATGGAACACTGATAATCTCAAAGTAATTATCGATTTTATGTATACATACATTTTTATTTCATGTGAACTATATGGAATTAAGATATTTATATGTTTATTTAAATATTAAAGTAATATAATGTACTTAAATATTTCTGCATGATGGATAATATATATATATAATTTAAAAATAGTTAAAATAATTTTGTAAATATGACACGGAAAATACATTTGAAGCCATTTACTATATTATTACCGTCTACTATGTAATAAACAAAGCTTTAATAGATACTATGAATTAATTAATATGTAATTTTTACAAGTTACAAGCTAAATGAAAATCAATTATTTGTTGGGCAAAGATACGCTTGAAAATTGTCTATGAATAAATATTTATAATGTTATCAATCATATTAATATATGTATATTATTATTTATTCATATACATATATACACAGGGATGCCAGAATGAACCATTTGCCACTAAATTTGATACTTTTTCTTTTGGTAGCATATGTGAAGCAATTTGATAATGTCTATGTCCGTGTCATAAAAATGTATTCCAAAACCGAATCAAAAGCAAACCAATTTGGTTCTTTTGTCCATGTTTGTTTGAAATTCGTGAATTTATGTATTTATTTATTTATTTATTTATTATTATATATATTTATCCGCCCTTCTATACAAAGTACATTGAAAGCATGGCGACAATACACAAACAAAATAGTTACTATGTAGTTAATTTAGAAAGAACATTAAAAAAGTTATGTTCTCAATAACCGCCTGCTTGAAAGTTATGAAATCCCAAGCATTTCTAAATGCCGAGGACAGAGAGTTCCACGCAGCAGGAGCAGCATAACAGAAGCTCCACGAGCTCATAACAAAACAAGCGTAGATACATTGTGCTGTGGCATTGATTGGTTAATTGCAAGACACTGGCTTCGGACACTTCGAACGCTTTATGCCCGTTTTCTGGAACGTTCTTTCATACGCCACTGGTCGTGCGTATATTTAGGATCGCTTTTTTGCAACATCTTATATTTTATATTATACGTGTATTTAATGGTTTACTAACAATTAGGAACGTTGGCTTGTATAAACACACACATATATATATATATTGGATCGCTCTATGTATTTTATCATACTTTTCTAACCTGTTATATATAGTTGATATCCGATAATTTAGAGTAATTTTTATCAACATAATATTATGTTATTTCTTATTCAACAGGATTTTAGTTTCACATTCAATTGATTTTTCTTTTTATTTGCAGTATGTAATATTTAAAAATGTTACATAGATTTTTCTTGTTTTCTTGATAAATAACTCACCGAGATTTCATTCTAATTTTTGAATACGAATTGTCTCCTGAATATTTTTGTAATATTTTAATTTTTTTTCATTGAGTAATAACTTTTAGTCACTATATATAAAAAATTGAAAATGCAATTTCTTCGTCCTTTCCTTCCTCCCTCCGCTTTCTCTGCAGATGCGCATCAATGCGCCTTCCGAGCGTTCGAACAAGGACCCTCCGGTAACTGTCTTCCTTATCCTTGAGCGCTACAACGCAGTGAAACTGGTTCAATTCGTGCACTCATCTCTGGGCCAGTTGAGCCGTGTGATCAGAGGCACCCAACTACTCACCTCCGCCGTGCAGACGATGGCTGAGGCTCTGCTGCACGGAGAAACGCCAGTGAATTGGCTGAGCCAATGGGACGGACCTGAGGACCCTATCCTCTATCTCAGGAGTTTGGTCTTCAGAGCCAATGCTATTCAGGTCAGTTCACACAGCGGCTTTTTCTGGAAGTTTACTGGCGGCCTATTTTCATCTGGTACAAATAGAAATAAGAGAAGAGCGGAGACATCTGATAAGGTGTTACTGTTTCCACTAAGTTCTGAGATAGTCTAAATGTTAGTTTTTAGCTAAGACAAAATCCTTGAAAACTTCAGCAAACTAATGGTTAACAAGGAGATTATGGACTGGTATAAAGAGAATTTGAAAAGAAAAGCGTTTTCAATGTTAGCACAGTACAGCGCTGAGATGAAATGAAAATATTTGGTTAAGAATATTTCCAAGAAGAACCAAGGCAAATTAATTCGAAGGAGTCTTTGGAATAGAAAGGTCTAATAAATGCATCATATGATGCTGTTGAGTTGTTGTCGGTATGCCCTCAAGCCAGAGTTTGGTGAGCGTAGACTATCACCTCCTTGGAGTTGGTTTTCAGAATCGAGAGAGGGGAGGAGGGGGGTGGGGGGGACTACCGAAAAGCTTTATTCTGTAGTGGCCACAGCAATGTTGTTACGATTAAGTGGCACTGCTAATCAGTTCTTATAACATTTATAATCGAACAGTTATGGAATCATAAAGGTGACACAGGTAAGATGATTGACTCATTTTTAACACCAAGGAAATTTAAGAAAAATATTTTATAGCATTTTTAATAGTTAAAGCTATTTAATGGTTTACTTGTGTGTCCGTACACTCAAAATCACCAAAAATTAGTTAAAGTTTAACTAATGTTTTTTACTTATTTTCTTATTGTGGCCTATGACCTTGTTTTATTCTTATGTCTGACTGGATAACTACTGTTTCATAACTATAAACTAAAAATATATTCTTTTCTTCGTGGCTTTCAAATCACTTCTAATGTACGCTTTATCTGCCTTCCCTCAACAGAGTTGGGTTGAGCGGGCCGAGAATGGCTCCCTCCTGGGCGACACTCTGGACCTCTCGGAACTCTTCCATCCGGACACCTTCCTCAATGCCCTTCGCCAGCAGACTGCCCGCGCCGTCACCTGCTCCATGGACAGTCTCAAGTTTGCCGCTAACTGGCGCTCCTCGGTCTCTGGGGCTCGCTTCCCGGTCCGTATTGGCGGACTCCAATTGGAGGGATGCTCCTTTGATGGATCCAGACTCTCAGAGAACACGCGGGACTCGCCGTCTGTTGCGGGGGTGCCTTCTGTCACCGTTGCCTGGATACCAAAGGTAAACAAACTGTCTATTTTTGAAGCATTTAAACAACTGGAATTCATCTATCTAATGATTTCAAAGATTGCTCATTTTTGTTATATATTCCACTTTGTTATATTGTTAAACCTTACATTTTTAATATAGTAATAATTTTTTTGGCAACTAACAATAACAATAAAAATGGAAATAACAAAAACAATTTATATTTTATATTTTATTCACGGGCATGGAAAATCAATGTATGATAGTTATACGGGTTAAGATATTTATAATAAATAGCTCAAGCTGCTCACACTACATGTAAAATATAATGTATGTGAGTTCGGCATGCTGCAAAAGAAAGAACACACATAAAACAGAATTCATAATTCCAGTGTCGTTGTAATCTAAAAGGTGAATGATCACGTTTCTATTGTTCTGGATTAGAGTAAAAAAATGTACTGGTTTATTAGCTTCTTCTCAATTGTTCAGCTGTCTTATTTTCGTGATTATTAAACGTAATATAAAATATGTTATCGTGGTTTTTATAAACAGATGAGGGTCTATAATTTGCACAGCTCTCTCAGATAAATTCACAGCTAATATACACAAGCTATACGAGTTTTTATCAAAACAAAAACGACATCGCCAGGAAAATGAAAGCCAAGGCACAAGCTCAAAGAAAAAAAATTAAATTATATTTGAAGATGCATAGCGTTCAGTCCTCGATGAAATTGATATAAAAAGCCATCAAGAATTAAAAGTTGTAATGCTGGATTGTAATGCTGAAAAAGAGCTTCCTTTCAAATGCGTCAAATTGCGCGCCGTTATATGAATGCTGATATAAAATTGTTTAACTATGAAATCATATTCTCTATTCTCTAACCGTACGTACGGTTGACGAATTTAAAAGATCAAAGTTTTCGATTGAAATACAATTCAAAATTGATGTGTTTGCTATTCTCCAACAGTTCGTGATTTAAGTGTTTTGGCCATAATAAACACTAAACCGCATTAATAGTCTATTCCTAAACGGTCTGGTCTGTAGTACCGTTAACAAATTTACACACTACTATACTTATCGTTTTCGAATGATAAATTTAAAATTAAAATTGGCCAACGGTATGCTATATATTTATTAATTTATATATAATACGAACTCTAAAGTTAATAAAAATAGGAGATCAAAAATCAGATAAATTTTTGGGCTGTGATATTAAATGTATTTTTTAAACTATTTTCAATTAATAGGTTTATTGAAAATACTTCAAATATTCATGCGAGTTTCTTTGCAGTGCTAAAAATGTACAATAGCCAAGCATTTTTTAGAATTTTAATGATCTTTCAAGTTTGTATATATCGTATATATTGATTTATTCTATAATGATTTTTGATAGCCTAGCATTATTTAACATTATAATTCTTGGCGACTTTTTTGTATACATTTAATCAATGATTGAATTGCGTATCTTCGATATTATTTTAATCTTTTTGTCTTTGACCTCGTTTCTTGACTTTAATTTTTGCAATGCTGCCGTTTTTGTTTTAATAATAAATACCTTCTTACGAAGTATAAATAGATGCAGAGATATTTATACATATATTTAATTAATAATATTATGTACATTCGCTGCATGTAATAAGAAGAAAATTTAAAATGTTAAACTTTTAATAAGTTTATACAAAATTTTAATACATATTACTTGTTTTAGAGTTTACGTTTATTCGTTATACAAATATGCATAGGGAGACAATGTATGTTATGTGTTTATTAAATACATTTTCGTGTAGTATCAAATTAGACTTGGCCGACAAACAGGCTCCACAACTTCTTCTTTACTACCTGCCCCCCCGCCCGCACACTCTTCTCTCAGGATGAGCCGGATGTCTACGAGGCTGCAGAGAGGATCTCCCTGCCCATCTACTACGATGAGTGTCGAGACAAGATCGTCACTCGGATTGATCTACCCTGTTCCCGTGGCAACCAGGATGAGTGGATCCAGTGTGGAGCGGCCCTCTTCCTCAAGTCCCAGTGATGTCACACATACCTGCCCGCCCGTCCACCCGTCCACAAACACACACCGTGATCTTCAGAATGACGTTATTTTATAATACTTAGCATTAATTGTTCCACTTGTCTTCTGTATCCCTTCCTTTATAGACATTGATCGCGTATCTCATATGCTAAATTGTATAATGAGCAAAATTTCAATTGTTCGTTGTATGTGCTTCATTAATTGTTGTCTTGTTTTGTGCATTACGATCGACTTTACATGCTTTGCATTCATTCCGGTCACTTCATTTTTATGTACTTGTTATTAAACTTATATTTACGTGATTTACCAATATTTATTTTCTTTTGGCATTTTGTAATTGAACAAATGATGATTTTCTTCTTAACTCGGTTTTTGTATTATACCTAGCTCACTGGAATTTTGTTGTTGATCAGAAGTATGTTGTTGATTTAAAATGTTTTATCTGACGTGATGAAATAAAGTCAAAATATACATTTATACACCATTATAGGTACTGTTTGTACAAACCTGTACTGATGTGATCTTTCACTATAAACATCCATACTTATAAAATATGTATGATCGGTTTTATTTGTTTTGGCTTCTAAAATATGTATCTTATACACCGGTTTTTAATGTTGAAATATATCGACCCAAACATTTTATCAGACTTCTAATCTATTTGGGAGGTATTTTTGTAGGCAAAGAAATAGAAAGAAATAGAGAAATCTTAAATTGTAACTAAATTATCGCTGTTTCTTTGTTGATTTATATTTTTAAGAGTTTAAGTACACGTTAATGACAAGTTCCAAGATTTTAGAAATGATTGTTTTTGATACAATTTTCTGTGTATATTGTCAAAGTTATTAAATATTATTTTCAATTTAGGTTGACTGATATGTTCAGAAACGTACCGGGTGATCAATAATTGGCGAAAAACTTTCTATAATACGACTTGTTTGAAATGTTCTACTGAACAAATAGATACTTTTATGTTTTACATAATATGTTTTGTTATTATAAAAAATCTATAAATTTTGAAATAAATTCTAATTAAATCCTAACAAATGAAATATATATAAATTTAAAGTTCATTTACTGAATTTTATAAGCATTATTTGATAATGATAGTTCGATAATTAATAAATGAATAAGCTTACGGAATATTCATGAATAAAGATTGTCGACTTCTTCTGCACCTTTAATATTCCACATTCATAAGAGTTCATATATATCATGCATGGAGACATTTAACCCGACAGCTAAATTCTGTATTAAGAAATATGTCAGAGAATGTGAACGCTAAAAAAAGTAAAACATGTGTGACCAAATAATTCACACACACACACGATTGTTTTTAATGCAGTCGATGAAAATAGAAATGGGTGTTATTATTGACGCTGTTAATGATATTTTACAATACTACATGTCTTTAGTTAAAGATGGAATAATTAGATTATTATACATATAATCATCCTAACTAGGCACTTGCATTACATAAACAGAAAAGAAGTACAGTATCTTCACAGTTAATATTGATCGTAAAAAATCCTGAAATATTAGAAATAAAATTTGAATTTAAAATGCACGCTATATTTTTCTACTAAATTATTCTACTAAAGTAGAATACATTATTACCGATTAACTATTGATCTTAACAAAAATGTTGCCACTTAAAATGTATCCGTTTTACTGATTTAGTTTATTGTTTCTAGAAACTTTAGACTTTATTACAAATCATGCAAATGTTTAAGTTTATTACTGAACAGTAGTTATTAAAGTTTATTTTCGAAACCTTTTTATCACCTCGGTTTATACTGTAAATTTTCAGTTTCCCAGTGGTATTCGTTCATAATAAGAGGCTTTTAATGCACGATAATAAATCAGGAAATCGATTTTTTAAACTGAAATCTTTCTTTTAAAAAAATTATTATTATTATTGTTCATTTAATTAATAACAAAACAATCTTTGGCTGAAAAACATTCAGTAGAATACAAAAATTAGCAAATAATATTTTATCTACAAATATTAATTATTAGAATATAATGTAATCTTCCCTAACATTTAGCAGACATAACAAAATATACTTATAAAATGATTACGAGAGAAATATAAATTATTATGTAAACAGAGTATCATCAATATATATAATGTCAATGGCAAAGGTTAATGATATGCACACAGAACTAATTAGATACAAATATGTATTATAAGTTTCTGCTTAATGTGGTATATACAAATCAAAGTATTTAAGAGGATTCTTTTATTTAATCTTCTGAGGTTTCGACTTGGCGAACATATCTATTGATCATATTTGTGATTTTTAAGTCAGCTACAATGTCTTTATGTAAAAAAGCAATAATAATGAATTTAGTCTATTCTGGCTCATTGTACTGCGTCCTCAATATATTCTAACCAAATACTTGAATTTGCACGTCTGTACAATTGCAGAAGCAACGGGTAGAATTAGTTGATGCCTAAAATGCAGACTATAATGTTTGAGAAAGTTTATTTGGAGACAAACTCTGAGTGATCTGGCGAGTCATTTTAATAATAATCTTGAAGGACTTCAAAAGCTAGAATCAAGTCAGATTCTAATATTTTATGAGAGATCACATTGTGGCAGCCTTAGACAGTACATTGAATCTCTCACTCAGCTGTAAAAGTAGTTTGACTAAGTATGAATTAAACACAGAAACGCGGAAGTAGAACTCAGGACTTGAGGATGTCGGGTCGTGGTTTTCTCTCAAGCTTTGTTGACCACATAATTGGGGCTTTTCTATTAAACTGTCTGAAATATCCGCCTTTTTACACATTTTCTTGAATACCATTTTGAACTATTCTTCATTGTAATCTCTGACAAAATGGAGAGTTTCTTTGAACTGTTTTATCTCCTGATATGCT
Organism: Invenusta paracnida; assembly: GCA_036023295.1. NCBI lineage: Eukaryota > Metazoa > Platyhelminthes > Proseriata > Coelogynoporidae > Invenusta > Invenusta paracnida. The sequence continues at coordinate 14,521 of JAYRBW010067229.1, read as the reverse complement.
GTGAGCACCTCCAAAAATGGACCGGACCTTGAAGTAAAATTGTATGAACTTTTGTGTAGTCAAGCAAAAATCACAGTCTCAAAAGGGGGCCATCCACTGGGGAGCGGATGGCCCAGTGGTTAGAGCGTTGGACTGTCAATTAATGGCAGTCGGTGTGTGTGGGTTCAAATCCCGGTTCGGACCAAACTTATTATCTCCGCTCCCTGGCTGGCAGCTGTGCTAAGTCGCTTGCTTGCGACCCGAAAGGGTTCGTGTTGAATGCTTACGTAAAATCTGTGTGCGGTCTGTCACTAAGAAAATCTATACAATAAAAAAAAAAAGCATAAAAAAAGACTTTGGGCTTTGCACAATAATTGTCTTTATGTGCTTAGCAATTCTTTCCAAATCAGTGACCAATGGCTTATATAATTCATGAATGTCTTTTTACCTTTTCCATCCTTAGAGTTAAAAACATGATAATAATTTGTATCCAAATTAATAACTTTGTCTTAGCGTTAGTTTCTTGTATAGCCTTTCAAAAGCCCCCATGAACGTCTTGGGAAGAACTTGAAAAACTTTCCGAATGCTGAAACATTCTCCATCATACTAAAGATAACCTGTTCACTAGCTGCTCTGCAGTAGGTTAGCTCATGAGAAGCACAATAGAGATATGGTGCTTTTGGATTAATTTCTAAAATGTGTGCCGAGTATCCTTACATCTAGCCATATGTCTAGCACGGTCGCAGTTTTGACCCCTTTGGTACTGAAATTTTATCGAAAATTTATCAATGATTACATTTTTAAGTCCACTATAAAACACAACGCGGGGCAGGCGCGCAATAGAAAATACGGGTCTGTATATATATTTATATGTTGACCAAATTGAATAAGAAATAGATGCCAGCAATTAACCTATACATTAACTTGTAACTTGTAATCTGTAATTTGTAATTTTTACTTAAATACGATAGGTTTTTAATGTTAAATATCTGAAAATTTTGAAATATTGCACAATAATAATTAAAAAATATATAATGTATCTGTATGAATTAAATAGTTGTTGATTACTGGGTCAGCTCCATGATAAGAATGTTATATTTAGATACATACAAATATAAAATATGCTGATGTATAATTATGGAAATAGAAACCCGTATTACTGTAAATAATAAATTTACGATTATAATGAATATGTTGAACTCAAAGACTTAATAATGGAACATTTAACGTCAGAATTATGATACAAATATACATATATAGTTGATATTTACAGTTATTTTTATTAAAGTCGCCTCTGTAGATAGTTTATTAGGCTCGGCTCAGAAGTGCAATGTCAACATAACCTGCATTTTTTTTAAATAGGAGGAACACATTAATATATATTTTTTATTCGTATTGTCATAATGTACTTAAGATGGGTGGATTTTAAAAGATGTACTTTTTAATTTCTGAGGCGAAAATCTCAAAATAGAAGAATAAATCTTAATTATAGATATATTTTGTTTTTTAAAAACTATCTCAGCTAGTTTAATATTTCGCAATGCCATAAATAACAATTATATATGAAGCTAGTAAATGACAAGTTTTTCATATAAATCAAACACGTAGAAGTAAGTAGAAGTTAAATTATAAATTATACAATTATATTTTTTATATATATTAAACATTTGTATATTAATCATAAATTCATTCTACATTGGATTAGTTTAATATAAAGCAAGACTTCATTCTTTGGTTTACATAAAACTTGAGGTGAGTTTATAACCTACTCCATTAGGATTGCGTGAAATCAATTGAGATTTGATACCTGAGACGTCAATCAAATCAAAGGAAGTGCATCAGCTGACAACGCCAAAGATATTCCTAAGGGAGATTCATAATATTATTGGAATTAAAATCTTTCGTTTAGGGAAATAACTCTGAGAAGTTTCTAAAGAATTTGGCTGAAATGATTAACAATGCACTTTTAATAAAAAAAATTATTTATTGAAACTGGAAAATTAAAACTTTTCGCATGTATATAATAAATTGTTTTTAATACACCTAAGCCTGATTTTTATTATTAATATTTAGAGAAATTAATGTTTAAAACACAAAAACATAATTAGTTGCAGCAAGTTCAAATAATTTAATAACATTTGAAAAACAAAGAAACTGTTACATTTAAAGAAAAACCGGAAGATATTGAATACTAGTAAACAGATAATGAAAATAGTACTTTACAAATATATACATATATGCATATATTAATATCAAATTGTATGAAAAAGTAATCGTTGTGGATAAACAGGTATTATTGTTATCAATTTCTCAATGATACATCTATTATGTACTTTTCCTCGTGGACAATGTCACAGGTAATATCTCACTGATCTAGCGGTTACATATTATCATCCACTTTAGTTTGATAGTCACGCAAAATCTAAAGTTTCATCAGCATAAGTAGAGTCCTCTGGCATGGGGCTAAAGAGACAGACGGACAAACACAATTATTTGAAATGGGATTTATTTTGAATATCAGATGGAATTTCAGACGGAGGAAACATTTATGATTCCATTTATAAAGTTATGCCAATATATAAAATGTGATCTTTAGACTTTTTGATAGATTGTAATTGTAGTTAAGATAACAATTTGCAGATTTATATGTGCTTAAGTACATGTTGTCACAATTCAATACATTTCAAAAGAAGAACTAATTAGTCTATAAAATATTTAATAGCGAAGTTGTAAATTTTTAATATATAGCTTGTTCTGAAAACTATTTGTTTCCGTTTTCTACCTACATTACTTATTTCTGATTATAATTCAAATTTATTTATAATAAAAGGGAAATATGAAATATGAAATTTGAATATTTAATACTTATCGCTTTTTGTTTAATACTTCGAGGTCTCTTTAAAGTCTAGGAGTAAAAACCGACACACAGGATAAAGATATTTATTCCAAAAAAGGCAAGTACATACTATTAAAATGTTTTATTATATATCTAACACGAAATATCTTCAAATAATGATTTCAATATGACCTATATAGGTAGATATATTAACAAAAAGAATAATCCAAATTTATTTATATATACGTTTTTATGAAGAACTTAATTAGAGTAAATACAATGATAGTGAAATTTTTAGAAAACGAAATCATGCTTATTATCTTCACACTTATAACTTTAAGTAGGATTGTGAGCACAATTAAACTTGTAATAGACTTATAAGCACCTACATATAATATATAAATGGTATTATACAAAGATAGCTTGCGTTTGATGCAAAGAAAGTGTGTCTATTATTTCTGAGGACCAAGTTGTTAAGAAAGATGTGTTGTTGGTCATCACATTAGTTTTCATTAAATCAATTTTACCGAAAAGTTTGGAGGGTATTCCAATTGTACATTTCAAATGGACCATTAGGTTAGAGTATGTTCGTTATATTCACTTTTGTACTAGTTAGGCATATGTATCACAAAAGATAAGGCTACTATTGTTACCGACATTTGAACACTGACTACATACATACACTAATATACTTATTATGCTTTAGTATATGAAAAGACAAAAAGAGGAGCGAGAAATTAAGAATCTTTAATGTTCTAGAATGGATGTGGCATTTCACACTTCACTCAAAGACATTTACGTGCTCTAGTGATATTCAGGATTATACCTAAATGTATTGGGGCTCTCAGTCTTTTTAGATTGACTTATATTTGAGTATATTCTGCAATAGCAGTTGTGGTATTAGCTTTTAAAAGACCCAGTTACTCTGAGGATCTTTAAATGCAAGAGAATGAAGTTACCTTGAGACACCAACATGTAATGTTTTGATCGACCATTAATGTATACTATAGCAGTATAATGTACACCATTATGTGTGTATAGTATACTACTGCTATTTGTTCATGATCTTTTTAAAGAAATTAGTTAAATTTTGTTGGGTACAAAAGAAATTAAGTTGGAATGGAAATTTCTAGCTTTAAAATAAAAAGAATCTATTTAGACGATGTTTTAAATACTTCTACCTATTTTGAAAGGTAGGTATATCTATGAAATTTAGCAATAAAAGGGTTATTTTAGTACTATTAATATATTAATAGTTTATTTAATTTCTAAATATCTAACATTATAAACTAATTGTTATATTTTATTTACATTTCTTAAATTGCACCTGTTTCAATTTAATCTTGATGGAAGCTGCAAACATTTATGATTATGAAGAAGGATAAATTGTGACCAATAGAAATTAAGTATTCATTAAAATATTGATTTTAATCAAATTTCAAATAAAGGCTATCTCGTTCTGCTTTTGAAATGTTTGACGATTATGGTATAACATTTGTCTTAAATCGGGTACTGAAGTAAATCCTTATTTTAGATTACTTTTTTTGTTATCCATTTCAATTATATACAAAATTATGAGTTCCAAATTAAAATTAAAAGATTTCTGATTTTAGTGTAATAGTTGTAATAATTATATATGAATTGTACATATATAAATATCCGAATGTGCAAATTTAATGTTGCTAAAGATGATTAATAGATAGTACCTACGAAAAATAAAAGGAAAAAATTATAAAAATAATAAAAAATGTAAAATATTATTAATTATTAATTATAATAAATAATATCAAACGTTTGAGCTATTGAGAGCAATTATACCAGGAAAAGAAAACAAAGAAACGAATAAAAGAAATATAATGCACCTTTATTGTTATTAACATTAAAACCAAACATTGCTGTACATTATTAAATCTAGACAACAGGAAACCTTTGATTAACAAACCAGAATTATAATTTAAAACGTTACTTAATAATTAATAACGATTACTTGAAGACTCTATTTAGCAATTAACATTTCTAATTAAATGGAATCTATTTATTTAGACTAATGAAACAGCACAATTGAGTGAATTTTAATATACAAATGAAGTCAACAGGGGAATATAGAAAATTTAATTTATACGAATATCTGTTTTATAAATATCTCAATCTAAGTAAACAGAGATTTTTGACTAAATACGTTTAAACTGATCTTCAACAAGATGAAAGCAGTATAATGTTCATTGTATATTCGTTAATCGCTATACTTTTGATGACTGTTAAATTAGTAAAACAAGATTTTAAACAATTTCGATATTTTTACAGACATAGAAATCAACTGTTCAATGATGCTATAGGCTATGAAATAATACACATAAAAGGGTAAATAAAAAGGAGTAGGAAACATATTGACTTATATTTTGAAAAATAATATCATAGATATTGGACAATGTTGATATATATTCATTGTCATATAACGAGATTTTAATATAAATAAATATGTATTATGATTTCGAGATACATATAAACTGAATGATATATATATATATACATACATACATCAATTTTGAATTGGACGTTTATGAACATTTCAACTATTTCATTTCAGTATAGTGTAATTTCAAGATATGAACTAAATTACATGCAATATACTGCAGTTAAATTTAGTAAAACTGTATTCATTTATTTTCGATTTAGCCAACATGAAACCTGTAATTTAGAAAAGAAAGACTGTTTTCGAATGAATTGTATAATAAAATATTCGCTTCTAGTTACATTTTTATGCCTTACATACATTTTATGATTTATTTAACTAAATAAAATAAAATAATTCTATTTAATTTGAACATTATGAAGTTTTTAAAAATATGTTGTAAACATATTTTAGTTACGTAAATTGAAAAATAACTTAATAAACGTAACAATTTTAATGTTTCTAATCGATATTTTATATTCATTTCATGTTCATATTCGCATGTTTTATGATTGATATATAAACGCGGACGACGTAATTTTAAAATATTTGTTAAACATATACGAGTGTATGTAAAAGTTATACACTTGTTTCAGCATAATATATATATGTATATATCATAAATATAAATACTGCTGATTTAGAGAACATTTGTCCTCGTTATCCACGGATATGCATTTAAAATCCATTAATTATAACTATCAAACAAATAAAATAAATCAAGGAATTTTGAAATGCAATTTTTAGAAAATATTACAAATTAATAAGAAACTGGTTGTGAATATTACATAGATATATAAATTATTAATGAAAGTTGTTAACCTATAAATTAGAAATTTATGAATATGCGTTACTAAGGTCACGTCTAGTTTTCATCGTCACTATGGTCTGTAGTTATCATTTTATTCATTGATGCAGTCTATATTATGACACTGCTTTGTTGAAAAATGTTTCCTTTTCATTTCCCGATTCCCATTAGTTCATGAAAAAGCGTTAACTAGTTGATATCCATTTATATCTTTTGGGATTATTGCCCTTCTCAAAGTTAGGCTCAGATAGGTGAACTACCAGACGCCAACGTACAAACCAGAAGGTCGAGGTGGTGACACTGATGGATCCCTGATGGACTCCGCGTAGAGTGTCCAGACTGCTGAAATATTGAAAGTCATTAGGAATGATTACAAATGGAAATTGCGACCCGGGATTTGAACCTGAGACCTTTGATACACAAGCTCAACGCGCAATCCACTGCACTACACAGGCTGCAAGATGATCGCGTAAATGAGCATTATGTAAATCTACCAGAGTTTTTCTTTGTAGCCTGTTTTTATGCCCTCTTCCTGTTCTGACTACTTCTGTACTGGCTCTGCATAGTAGTTATATCTTATTCTTAGGAGTAATAAGAATTAAAATAGCTAATTTTTATTCTTAAATTCACAATTAGTGGGAATTTACATTTTAAAGTAATTTGATGTGAACTACTCTATGCTCATAAGTAAGTATTATTCATGTTATTGATATACAAAATACATTTATTTCATATTATAAAAGTTAAATATTTCAGAGAATTTTTATAATTATTATAAAAAATTATTGTGATATTATATATTCTATGTCGATATTAGGGAAATCTATATAATTCTATATTACTGTAAATTGGATAAATTGGGCCAAATTGATAATGTCTTCAATTATATATTTGTAAATATTGATAAATTTATCACTTAAAAATGTCAAAATTTTGTGAATATTTTAGATACAAATATCTATTTAGTAAACAAAACATATCTAAAAGTAGCTCTTTGCAAAAGCCCATTTTCATGAGTATTTATAATAAATATACCTACTCGTGTGAATAACATGTAATGAATAATATTATTAGTAATCCAGTTATAGAGAGAAGTCAAATAATTTGAAAATTATTTCTCTACTTTTTCATAAATTCCTGTATTCCTTTTGTATATCTACTACATATTACAACAATTTAAATAATTTTATTTCAGTTAATAAAATAATCATACATTGAATTTAGTAAAAATAAATACTTCTACATTAAAAATAAAATAATATCTTGTAAATATTACTGAATACTCCTCCAAAAAGAGAGCACTACAATTAAACAATGTTATATTTTTGAATGTGGTTATGCCAGTTTTCGTAATAATGTTTTATTGGAATTTATTTGTATCTAAAATACCTAATATTTGATGAATTAATAACATTTGTGTTGATGAAATTACCCAAATAACTGCATTGCATTTGCAATTACATACATATCAATAAATGTTTGACTTCCTAGATGTTATAGACCAGAATCAATGGTGCAAACAGTTTTAATATGGCACCGCGAAGATACTTATGACTTCAGAAGTCTTAAAGTGAGTGAGACACAATTAATAGAGTCACATATTCAAAGATAAGGTTAAAAAGAACCCTTAGTTGCAGTGGGAAATGTTAAAATTTCCAATATAAAAAAATACTAACATTTTATATACGAAATTATTCCAGATATTTACTGTAGCTTATAATATAGGTATGAGATATAGGTACCTAGATTGCCTATAGAAAGATTGGTTTTTTAAAAGTTCACGATATATAGAATGTAAAATGAAATTTGCGGTAGCACTTTGATACAGTCTACTCAATTATATTGTGAACAGGCTTTCAAACAGAACTTTTTAGTCACGAAAAGATTTTTAAAAGGTGAAAGAAAGAAGAGAAGTATACACGTTGTCTGCGATTCAGTCAATTCTTCTAAATACTATAACTTAGACGACATAAGCTCTGCAATTCTATTGGCTGGCTATCGTGTATTTTATTCCTCAGTCTTCTGGTGATTGGTCACGCGTTTATTCCAAGCTATTATCAAAGAAACTTTGAGAAGATTTCTAACATTGCACGTTTTCACGGTAGGTTAGAGTTGTGATTAGGAAGTATTGTATGGTTGAATAGTCAAAAGACTTTCTTCGTCGAAGATATTTCCTCCATTCTATCACTTTGTTCTCTGAGAGTGTCATTTTAGTAGAATTTTTGAAAAAAAAGAGTGAAGTCGACTATAGATAAGAACGACACGAGAAACTACAGAAAGATTTTAGACGCTTAACTTGGCTATTCTTCGATGATATTAGTAAATGTGAAGATACTGGACTGGTGAGATCCATTTTTGTCGTGCTTTCTTTCAGGTTCACCGACGAACTAAATAATGGAACAAGGCGACCGACCATTGAAGTGACGCTTCGCTAGAGTAGGTACTGACATATGCTCTTTTGAGAGTAAATATCAACGATTATCTATTACTTGTTCTGTTTGTATATATTAAAGTGATAAACTATATCGATAGGACTAAGTTGGAATGAAATGAATTCCAATACTGATTCCAACTGTCCGGTACAGGTGGAGGAAGAGTTGGACGAAGAAACCGCTGCAGCAACATGTCTTCTAAGTCATGATACCAAGCCAACAAATGTTAGCAAGACAGCTGGAAAGGCGGAGAGTGAGAAAGCGGACAGCGATAGCAATCTCCGACCACCGTCCACTGCAGGACAATGGAGCAAACTGCGCACTGCAATGACCATGACATCCGCCATGAATCAGATCTCCAAGAGCAAGAAGCGATCTCCGCTGGAGCGCCAGGACTCCTTTATTCTCAAATTCACGACTCAACGAGGCGGCAATGATGAAGAGGCCACTACAGGGACTGCTACTTGTGGCGGGGCGGCTACAGGGGCCGCGGGGGGTGGAGGGAGTGGCGGCGGAGGGGGAATTGACACATCAGTGTTCCGCAGGATTGAACTGAAGACTGGGAAACGCTTTTCTATGGACTGTGTTGTGGACCCTCAAGGCACAGCTGTAATCGCCTGGCTGGGGGTGGTCACAATGGCCGTGCTGTACAACCTCTGGACCTGCATTGCTCGGCAGGCCTTTCTGGAAATCCGTGTGGGATACGAAATCATCTGGTTCTTCCTCGACGCCCTCAGCGATGTCATCTATTTGCTCGACATTGTTGTGCAACTTCGAACCAGCTATCTGGAGCGCGGTTTAACGGTCCGTGACAATAAGAAACTTGCTCATCGCTATGTGCACTCCAAATACTTTATCCTTGATATAATGTGCCTCACACCGCTCGACTTCTTCCAGTTTCTCATCGGAATACAACCGATGATTCGCTTCCCTCGCTTCTTGAAGGCCTACCGCGCCTGGCGATGGAAAGTTATTGTAGAGAACAGAACTGTATTCCCCAATGCTTGGCGTGTAATCAACCTTACACATATTCTATTTCTGGGATGTCACTGGTTTGCCGCCTTCTACTTTATGATATCAAAGGCGGGCGAGTACCAGGGGAATTGGGGCTACCCCAAACCGGTCAATGAGTTCGCTTCGGTCACGCGAATGTACCTAAAATCCCTCTACTGGTCCACTTTGACACTGACCACGATAGGAGATCTACCACCGCCGGAGAAAAATTGGGAGTGAGTTAATAAAAGTTTAACATATGATTTGCAGAAATGTACTTTTTATATTGTATCATTCTTTACTAAAACGTAAGCGTTAATTGTTAACTGTCATAATAATTATTGATTTGTTTCATAAAATAATGTCGCTTAAAAATTATTTTCTAAATTTAATTTTAAATTTTTTATCCTTTTTCTTGGATGTCACTGGTTTGCCGCCTTCCACTTTCAATTATTATTATAAAGCATGTGAATAATTATATTTTATGTTTTAAATATGTTAGAATTTTCCTATGAATTAATCTGAGTAATGCATTTTAAAATATTTTTGATACAATTAACTAGCTATTAAAATATAAATTATCCAATTTAATTTAATTTATATACTTACCATATTAATGAATTTAATGTATTTCATATGTTTTGTAATATATACCTACACCTGTTCATTAAGCAATAAATACATAAACACATTTTTACATTATATATTATATATATTATTCATCAGTTAGAGTCAACTAATGTGTTTTCATACCTTGCATTTTATCAACAGGAGTACGTTGTATGTAGTCTTCATAGTTTTACAAAGGAATTATTTAATTTAAGAAACGTTAATTTTATCCTCTAAAGTCATTGTCTTGAGCTTTAAATAAACTTTTCTTAAACATTTTATTACTTTTACCTGCTCTATTTATAAGTAATCATACTGGAGTAACACAAATTATGAATGTATACTATACACATATATAAGTAAATAAATGTATAAGGAATAATACGTAGGAATTATTGTATATTTAAAGCATACGAGGTTGTAAATATAGTTTTGGAATGTATCATAAATAATAAATCGCTTAATTCAGAGAGTTCATCTGTATAGATATACATAATAAGCGACTTGTTAATAAGAAAGGTATTTAGCAATTATGCATGTAAGCTGTGAAAATAATATAACATAGTTGTAATATAGTTGATAACAATTATATTACGTATAAATAGAAGAAAAAATTGATGTAGCCATAAAGTATATCTTAAATTTCCAAACAGTATCGACAGTAATATTGAATAACTTAACACAAATCAAATACAGCCATATATACGGTTGGAGATGACTGTTTAATTGAGTCTTTAGGCTCCATTTGGTGTTTATTCCATTATTTGAGTCTTGCTTTTCAAATCTGCCTACATATTTACAACATTATACGTTGCCGCCTTCTTGGCGAATGTGATAGTCAGGATAATATAAAACTTCAACTTTATAGAGACACAGTTTTCTTATTGCAGATTTTGGTCTCAGACATATACTTAATTATAACATAGAAGTAATACATTAGTACATAGTAACATATAATTATATGCTACTATGTACTTCAAACAGTTTGGCTATACATACACTGTTGAAAATATAAAGAACTCTAGATAATTATTTTTGGCACATAAACTATAGTTATGAATGTACCGAAATATTATACCTACATACATATAAAATTACCTGGTAGGGTAAGTGGCCTAACTGCATTTTAGTTTTTTAAGCTTCATTTTGGTACCGTGGGATTTCATATTTGTTGTTAAAACTGTCTATGAGTGAAATATTAATGCTGATGATTAAAATCTTAAATATAAATACTCTATTTTCTCTACTTATGTGTAGGTATTTGATGAACAAGTTTATATATCTGATTTTAATATTTCCGTATTACTTGGAAATTAAAATGTATAATTTATTAGAAACAATAATATTTGAGGTCAAAAGTTAAAAAGTATAACAAACCAATATGACATTACATGGGGGAGAGTATATGGACTTGGAAACTAGAGGTGAATAATAGCTATGGAATAAGGTGGAAGATTAAACATGTCACATAGTATATGATAGAGAAATTGGAGAAAATTGACGTTAATAAAATATGAATAACAATAACAATAAAAAACAAAGTTTACATAAATATATATTAAAAATAAATAACCTCGATATATTTTTTAATTATTATATCAATATGCTATTATTAACAACAGTACTGTTATTACACCAATGAAATTATTAATATACAATAACAATAAATAACAAATAATAATAATATTTAATATAATTTTTGTCCCCCTTCCTGCACATATAATCTAAAACCAAATAAGCTCATTATCAACTTTTAGTAGCATAAAACAGCTTAAATTATTTAAGTTTATATTATTTCGTCATTGAATAAGTGCATCTGATCACAGCAGTAAGTTTTTTTCTGCGTATTTTAAAGAATACGTTAATTTCACAGGAATATTGATTAACGATAGCTATACAAGTATATAGAATGTTTTCAGCTTATTATATGCAATATACTTACATATACTTATGTATATGTAAATGTTTTTGTTCCTGTTAAACAATTAAATTTGGCATAATTGTTTAAATTAATTAAGTATTACTTAATTAATATATATATATATATATATATATACAATATAGTCCTCTGGAATTGCCAGTAACTGTGTGTATGAGAACCAAAAAAGGCTGCCTACTTAAAAATGACTGCAAATTGTTGATAAATGTTATTGGACATTATTTCCAATAGCGTCTGACAAATATATAGAATGCAATGTACTTGGAGTACGGGGAGAGCTGAACAACGAGCCAACACCTCTCGTAATACTAACAATTACAATACCAGCATACCACCAATTTATTGCCAATGTATCTTAAAAGATAACACTTACATAATATACTGCCCAAAGACCAAGTTGTAGTTGATAAACAAATAGTTATATTACGCGGGATGTGTGCTGCTGAATAAATCCACCAAGATCGAAACAGCGCGTTGTCAAGCTCTCCCTGTACTGCTAGTAGTTTACAATAGTAGTATGAAATAGTAGTATATAGTGAAAGTATATATAAATCAGTAAATACTGCTACTTGCGTATTACAGATATGCGTGTTAAATGCATGAGTTTATATACATAGACTTTTTATAAAATATACCAAAACTACTGACTTTGTATTACAAAACTATTTGATAGAAAATAGTAAAATCAATTCATCTAAAACTATAGCAAAACATTTTCTGATTTTTTTAAGGTAAATATTGTACATATATTCCTCTGTAATGGTTTTGATAATATTAGTAGTTAATAGTAGTAACTGTATAAAAGTAATGTAAAAAACTGTACGCCAAACCTACTTAAAAAGTAAGTACAAAATCTTTTTAACCTTTAAATTGTTTTTATTTTTTAGTTTAAATAATATTAAAAAAAATTGTCCCGATATATAAAAAAATAGACACATATAATTGATCAAAATTTGATATGTATGACATTTAAAATTGAAATTATATTTTATGATGGGTAATTTGGTTACATAAATTGTATTAATGTCAATTAACATTAAATCCAATTTGTTAAATATTTGCCATCGTATAATGTAATTTATACTAAATATCAACTCTTGACGTTGAATGAAATGTTATTCTTTGTATTTCATGCTTGTGATAAATTCCTTTTAGGGAAAAGTTTTAAAATAAATTATTCACATGATTTAATTGACTAAAAATGACTGTAGGAATTATTGACATATGATGTCTGTTCGTACTTTAGATAACTATATATATACTTTAAGGACTTCTGATTGTTTGTTTTTGTGAAAATGGCAGAGCAGAAAAATAACTGGTTTGCGAATAAAATTAGAATGAAACGATCCAGATTATAATACTCCAGAGTTAAATTTTGTGGTTAAAAAACAGTTTAGTGGGTTTAAGTTAAAACAGTATTTAAATTCATACCTTTTATATGACAGAACAGACGACATATTAAGCAATCAATAAGAAATCATAATGAGATGGAAGACAATTAGATTCTCATTAACGATTAGATTCTGATTGTTTTTCTAATAATAAGTTACGTGATTTATGTCCCATTCCGTTCAATATTCATTTCAACGTATTAATTTCAATAAATTATTAGTATATACATTTATATTATATGTAGATATGCATTTTTAGTATTTAGTGATATATCTAATTACTTTCATGCTCGTTAAATAGTAAAAACACTTATTTTTAGTTGTTTTGCCATTTACTTTATTTTATAAAAATTTTTAGTTTTTAGTTCTTTTTAATATCCAAGGAACTCCTCCTATATGGCAACTTTTAAACTCTGAAAGATTAAAACATTTCGTTATACTATATAAATAACGTTTCATTGATTTTATAAATGTTATTTACAAGTTGAAACAATAATAAAAGCATACAGAAATATGAATGCAACATTTAATATTCATTAACGCATGATCAATAAATATTTTTATATTTAATCAAATTACAATTGTCTTGTTATTCAAGAAATAATGAAAGATATATTATATCATTACGGTTTCATCGATTTGTATATTCAATTTAGAAATGAAAATATATAATATTAATCAATGAAATTTCCCTATTAAATATGGTGTAAAAAGTAAGTCAAAATGCTGCAATAAAAATGTGTATTGGCGCCTTTTAAAGATGTAATCCCTAGTCGTATAGGACTAAATTAATAAGATTTACGGAATAGTTTAGAAGAAGTAGAAGATAACAAATATTACATAAGCAATGCTTCTAAAACTATTAATAGAGTGAGCAATAATCAAGGAGGAAATAATCTTCACAAAACGCACATAGAGGCAGTTTGATACGTGAACTATAAGAGTTATATAAGTTAATGACCATAAATTATCTGGAAAATAATAAGCTAAGTTTCTAATGTCATTTTCATTTATTCACCCACTAACAGTGGATTATTGTTTAATACCCAGTGATTTATTTTTCGTTATGTTAGGAGAAAATC